>OY979701.1:46651583-46885358 GCA_963855925.1 Inga laurina | reverse complement strand
TGAACTCCATTGTATGTTGTGTTCATCTATCTCCAGGTCCGGGGTGTGATAACATGGTTCTTAATCTTCTACTGAAAAGAAATTGCTCTGCTGTGGTTGAGACTGCTCAGCATGCTAAGCTCTTGAATTTCATTGACAGAGCTTCCAATCCTAAATTGGGTAATCCCTGATCCATTTCAAGTCTTGGAAAAATAGTAAGAGTTTGAAACACACTGAATTTCTTAGATAAAGGTAGGAGTCTTGAGGAGGTTGACTGGTCAAGTTCCGACATCAAATTCTCAATTATGAGAGACTTTTTGTATTTATGGGACTAAAGATTTATTTTTCAACGATAAGGAGGACAAATAGCTCTGGTATAGCATAATTTTTTAAGGGAGAAAATCTTTATATCCTTTGTGTGTGTGTGTGTGTGTATTTTAGGAAGCCAGATTATGGAATCTGAATTTTCTGTGGTATCAGTTGATAAATTAATTATCTTGTAATGATAATTCTGTAGAATTTCTATCAATGATTTTAAAGCAGATTACTAGACAACTGGTGATCTTAATACTGAGACTGATGGCAGCTTCATCTATTGTCAGTGTAGAGGACAAGTATCTGCAAGTAATTATTCTTTTTGAATCAGTGTAAGTTTCGTTGCTCCCTTATCTCTTCCACTAATCACATTCATGATTATGATTCCTGTGAATCAATCTCTTTCTGAACCTGATTTTTTTACCTTTTTCATTCCATTGTCAGTGTTAAACTCGTAACTTTTGGATTCAACAGTTTCAGATATGGAGAAGAGTATATATACAATTTTGACTATAGACCGTTGGGAGTCACTGAATTTTATGAAATACAGATTGGCTGCCCTCAGACCTGTTCATGGAAGGTTGGCTCTGAAATTTCTTAAATGGGTCATCAAGCAGCCTGGTTTGGAGCCCAATCATGTTACCCATATAATGTGCACTACAACACACATACTAGTTAGAGCTCGAATGTACAACTTTGCTAAGTCAGCCTTAAAACATCTTTTTCAATTGCCCATTGGTTTGAACTCTGTATTTTATGCTCTGATGGAGACATACCCCTTTTGCAATTCAAGCCCAGCTGTTTTTGACCTCCTAATTAGAGTTTGTTTACGAGAAGGTATGGTTGGAGATGCTGTATATACTTTCAAATTGATGGGACTGCGTGGATTAAAGCCATCTATATCCACTTGCAACATGGTGCTAGGTTCATTGGTAAAAGAACAGAAAGTTGAGTTGTTTTGGTCCTTTTTCAAAGAAATGCTGGCCAACAGGCTTCATCCCAATGTTGCTACATTTAACATGTTGTTAAATGTCTTATGTGAAGAAGGGAAGCTTAAGAGTGCTGGTTATCTGTTAAGGAAAATGGAAGACACTGGTTATTTTCCAACTATAGTCACATATAATACTCTGCTGAATTGGTATTGCAAGAAAGGAAGGTATAAAGCAGCATCTGAACTGATTGACCGTATGGCCTCAAAGGGCATTATAGCTAATGTTTGTACATATAATGTTTTCATTGATAGTTTGTGTAGGGATGGACGGAGTGCAAAAGGTTATCTATTATTGAAAAGGATGAGAATGAATGATGTCTATCCTGATGAGATTACTTATAATACACTCATTAATGGCTTTGTTAAGGAGGGGAAGATTCAAGTTGCTACTTGTGTTTTTGATGAGATGTCAGTGCTTAATTTATCACCAAACTCTATCACTTACAATATTTTGATTGATGGTCATTGTTATGAGGGCAATATTGGTGAAGCGTTGAGACTTTTGGATTTGATGGAATCACATGGTCTACGACCTAATGAAATGACTTATGGGGCACTTCTGAAAGGGCTATGCAGGCATGCTGAATTTGACTTAGTTTCCAGTATTCTTGAGAGAATGAGGTTGAATGGTTTAAGACCTAGTTGTATAAGTTATACAACAATTATTGATGGTATGTGTAAGAAGGGCTTACTAAATGAAGCTGTGCTGGTGCTAAATAATATGTTAAAAGATAATATAGATCCTGATGTTGTAACATTTTCGGTGCTTATAAATGGATTTTTCAAGGCGGGGAAGATAAATAATGCAAAGCAGATAATGTGTAAAATGTACAAAGCAGGACTTGTACCAAACCGCATTTTGTACTCAACATTAATATACAACTATTGCAGAATGGGGAATACAAAAGAGGCTTTAAATGCTTATGGGGTTATGAATCGCAAAGGTCACGTCGCAGATCACTTTACATGTAATGTGTTTGGTTGCTACTCTTTGTAGATGTGGAAAAGTTCGAGAGGCAGAACATTTCATCCTTCACATGAGCAGGATGGGTCTTGATCCCAACTCTATTACCCTTGATTGTATCATAAATGGTTATGCAATTTTGGGTGATGCGTTAAAAGCCCTTTCTTTTCTTGATGAAATGATTACTATTGGCCATTTTCCAAGTCATTTTACATTTGGGAGTCTATTGAAAGGACTTTGCATTGGTGGAAATATTAATGAGGCAAAAAGCCTCTTGCATAGACTTCGCTGCCAACCTTCTGCCATTGATAATGTTTCTTACAATACATTACTTACTGAGATGTGTAGATCAGGAAATTTGTCGGATGCAGTCAGTCTTGTAAATGAGATGGTTATGAATAATTTGCTTCCTGATAATCACACGTACACTAGTCTTATTGCTGGGCTATGCAGGAAGGGTAAATTGGTTGCTGCACTCATTTTGTCCGGGAAAGCAATGGAAAAAGGATTACTAACACCAAATCCTGCTGTATACACTGCATTAGTTAATGGCTTATTTAAGGCAGGTCACTCTAGAGCTGCTTTGTTTACTTTTGAAGAGATGCTGAACAAAGGCGTTAGGCTTGATACTATTGCATTCAACGTGCTTCTGGATCATTATTCAAGGATAGGACAAATGATCAAGGTAAATGATATCCTTTCAAACATGAGGAGCAGCAGTTTATCTTTCAATTTGGCTACTTACAATATTCTTCTGCATGGATATGCCAAGACGCATGGCATAACCAATTGTTTTAGGATTTATAGAGACATGATTGGACAAGGCATTGTACCAGACAGATTAACATGGCATTCTCTTATTCTTTGCTTGTCTGATGCATTGGAAGTTGCTGTAAAATTTTTGAGAAGCATGATAATTGATGGTTTAATAGCGGATACTTGTACATTTAACATGCTTATTTCCAAGTTATGTGGAAAGGATGAGATAAAAATGGCATTGCATGTGGTCGATCTAATGGATCGGGTAGGAGTTATACGTAATGTTGATACATATAATGCCCTTTTCAGTGGACTAGTTAGAGTTTCTGCTTTTAAGGAAGCTCATCTTATTCTGCATTCCTTGTTGGAAATTGGATGTGTTCCTACATGTAGACAGTATGCCACTTTAATAAATGGCATGTGTAGAGTGGGAAATGTACAGGGAGCAATGAGTCTAAAAGATGAGATGAAAACACTTGGTGTCTGCTCTTATGATGTTGCTGAGAGTGCAATCATTAGGGGGCTTGCATGCTACAGGAATATTGAAAATGCCATTCTAGTTCTTGATTTCATGCTTCGAAGTCAGTTGATTCCAACTGTCTCTACTTTCACTACTTTGATGCATATTTGTTGCAGAGAAGGTAACCTTGAGAAGGTTTTTTACCTGAGAAATAAAATGGAGTGCTGTGGTATGAAGCTTGACGTACCTGCATACAATGTTCTTATTTCTGGCTTTTGTGCTAATGGTGATGTTATGGCTGCTTTCAAACTTTATGAAGAAATGAAGCAAAGACATCTTTGGCCCAATATCTCAATTTACATGGTTCTTATTGGTTCCGTCTGTGATGGAAATTTTAATGTTGAAAAGGAAAAGCTTTTAAAGGATTTACAGGCTAGGGGATTGGTACCTTTGGATTGGTCTGGAGGCACGAATCGATTGAACGAGTTGTTGATGATTGCTAGGAAGCAGTTGAATTTCTTGAGGTGCAATAGAGGGAGAAAACAATGAGCAACTAAGCATAAAGATAACAATTTGCTTGATCCATCATAAGCAGCTTTTCATTTATCAAAACGGCAATTTAGCAGAGGAGGATGAGATGATAGTTTCATGATTCAGCCATATGTGATACAACTGATATCTGCTGTATCAAATGCAAGTTGGCGGAGGAGCCAGATGTGATATTACGGATTTGTACTGTATTAAATTAGTCTTGGATTTATCCTGCTGTTTTACGGATGGAAGGGTTCCTCATATATCCAACTTTAAGCATCCACAGGGCTTTTGTCATTTGATTGGAATAGGTCTACACCTGCTGGAGGGCAGACTAGCAGTATTTAGTTGGCGGATTCTTGTCTAGAGACTCCTAATACAGGTAATTACCATGGTTCATTAATTTATGTGAGTATTGATGTTGAAGTTAGTGATATCCTATTGTCAAAATAGGCTTTTGATGTTATAGCAACTGACCACACTTTATCACTTGCTGCATATGCAAGTTTTTTAGTTAGAAATTTCCAAAATATGCTTTTACTGCTGCAGTAGATAATGGTTTGTGTGTTCTTTTTCTCTTCCATTCAATACATTGGTTAACTTTTTTGGCACATGTATAATGCATTGGTGTAATTGGTCCTTTTCTTGCGTGTTTGCATCTTTAGGCTTTAAGTTACTGATGGGCAGGCCTACCGGTTTGCGTGGCAAGGTTTATGGAAGGAGAGGAAAAGTGGGTCATAAGTGGTTTGGTGCATGTGATTCTGCTACCCTCCAGCAACTTAAGCAGTTAAGCACAAGACAAAGCAATTGAAGAGTCTGTTAATGAGAGCGGCTCCATTACAGAAGCTATAGCAAAGATATGTAAGAGTAATGCTCTAAGCCCATCTAACTTGTTTAGGCGTACAAATAAGGGAGAGGGCTGTCAAGTGGTATGCATTAAGATTCCCTTCTTTATGATGATCACATGTGTTCCATTGATTTCATTTATTTATAGTGTGTTTGTATTGTTATAGATTTGGTCCCATCTGCTGCCACTTTTAGAGAAGTTGCTGGCGCTTAATCTTGTTATCGCCTGGCACTTGATGTTCTTCCCCATTTACAGCTTTTGTTGGCCCCAGAAAAGCCAACAAAGCACTTTTTTTTCTAAATTACATCACTGGCACGAGTCGAACCTGTTTTTTGGGGGGGGGGGGGGGGGGGGGAGTGGCCTAAGGCCACTTCAGTGACCACTGTGCCACTAGGTGCTGGTCCCAACAAAGCGCTTTCTTCAGTCTCCTCCTGGCGCTTTGGTGTATCCCATGCAGAGATTCCTCGTTGCACAGAACAATGTTAACTTTCTGGCTTACACTGCCTTTGGGGTTTTCTGTTTCCACCTTCTTCTCACTTGGCTGGTGTTTCTGCTGCTTTTTGCTATTATTTTTACATTACAAATTGCTGTGCTATCATGAAATTTTGCAACTTCCAATTTTTGGCTGGGTCTTATCTCAGAACTTGGTCAGTTGCATCATGTCTAAAGCATTTTTGTTTTAATTTTCCCATTTGGTGAAGGTTGAAATTGGCTACAACTGTACCTGTATTAGCTGACAATGTAATAGATTTCTAATAGGCGATAACAAGGAGTTGAAGGCTGAAGAGAATGGTAATTCTTCAAGGCTCGCAGCAATGTTGCATTATGGTGTTACGTAGATTCTTGAAGAAGCAACTAGGTTTTAGAGGCTTCTGTCAAGAGAGGACAGAGACATTGCACCGAACTAATTGGTATTTTTACATATTTTCTTTATTAGAATTTACATGTCTTTTCCATATTGGTACAAATCTGTGTAATTCTCACTCTACTTTATATATATATATATATATAGACAGACAGACAGACATCAGACATATTTTGAGTCATTTAAGCTTCGGGTGAAAGGTTCTAACTTCTAACATGGCAACATGCTAATTGCTCACATTTTTCTAGGCAAAGATTCAAATGATTGTCAGCGATATCATTCGATTATAATATTAGTTTATGAAGCAGACAAATTAGTTTGGAAAATATGATAAATATCAATATTTCAAAATAATTTATTTAATTTCTTTAATCTCTCTAAATTAGTTGATTAAGTTTTGTATCAAGGATTAAAGGTGGTATCGTATTGTGATCAAAAGTGATCATCGCATTGAGAATGACAGATTGAGAATTGGCGTCTGAGGACTGGGATTGCTCCATGCAATGTGTTATAATATTGGGTTCAACTTTCTTCCACGGTACATCCTATTGTGAATTTGGTTTTACAAAGGACACTCCAGTTTTTTATTATAAAACACTTTTCTATGTTAATATAAGATGCTATGTCTGAAGTATCAATTTTGCCTCCTAAATGTGCTTTGCTTTGATTGGGGGTGTTCATGGAATGGGAGCGGGACAAGCCTATCCTATGTTCTGTCCTGCAAAAAGGTATGAGATAGCAAAATTGTCCCATGTCCCGTCCCATTCCTACCAGGACAAGATCAGGACGGGACTGGAATGGTAACAAGATGTCCTTTTTAAAAAAAAAAAAAAAAAAAGATATGGACTATCATATTTTTCCTCTTTTTTGACTTGTAAAAATTAAAATGTATGGGTATGAGTTGAACTCTAAACCTAGATGATTGAAAATATTTGATATAAATATATAATCATTCTCTTTTATCATTTTTAGATCAAAATCATAATCAAAAATAAGAAATTATTAAAACTTAAACTTGATAAGAGTGACAATCATAAATATTTATTTATTTATTTATTTTTGGAAGAGAATTAGACAAGCAGGTGCAAGAAAGAAAGATAGAGCGGAGTAAATGAAGAAGGTGACACGGTGCTAGTGACTATGAGGGTTTTCCTAAATATTTATGGCATTATGTATTAAATATATGACTAAATTTTGTGATAATATCTTTTTATATGACTAAACTTTGTCTAAAAAAGATTATACGCTAATATGTTTTATATAACTAACATCTATCTAAAAATATTATTTATATCTTTAATAAAGACATTAGATATGCTGGTAAAAAAATAATATTAGAAATATTATGTATATTAAACTAATAACAAAATGATTTTGAGACAGGATAAAAAGCCGGGGAGTAAGAAAGCTTGCTTGTGTCCCATCCTATCCCTGTAATAATTTGGTCCTATCCCGAATTTTCTTGGAATAGGATTGTCCCATCCCAAAATGACTGGGATCAGAACAAGAGCAGTTGGGACAAGACAGAAGTAAACACCCCTAGATTTGATATTTCCTTTCAAATAATAACTTCTTAACTAATAGAATAATCTCCTCTAATCAATAAATTTCATCTAGAGTAATTTTAAAAATTTTAAAAGTACTAACTAATTTTAACTAAATATACTTTTTAATCTACTTAAATATTTTAATTTTTATATAACAAGGATTGGATATGAGCATGATTTCAGTCATGCTTTTAAATGAGAAAGTTGGATCAAGAAAATTATACTAATTCCTATTTTTTAATATACGATCCAGTTAACTAATTTGAGAAGATTAAGAAAGTTAAACAAAATAAAAATGTTTAACATATGTTACCTCATCTCTTTGAAATACTTATATGTATAATTAGATTGTATATCATTTTAAAAGTTATACAAATTAGATTGGAGCAAAATGATAAATATAAATACTTTATTAATAAATTGTGTTTTATATGACGGATCGATATGTTAACATAAATTTCAAGATCCGTTTTCTATATTCTAATTGCTCGACCATCATCCACATTGGTTTTAATTTATGACTTCTTCATGAATTTCAAACTAAATAAGCAGAAGAGTGGTAAAAAAAGGCACACATAAACATATCAAAATAATGATCATTATTAATATTATTCATATTTTATTTAATATAACGTTTTAAGTTTGGATTTCAATGCTCTACAGCATTTTTTCTGCAGCAACATTGGAATTGAGTGAGATAAACAATACATCTGCCTCCTTTAGTGTAGCCCATGGAAGAGCAAGTTTGAGCACATTTTGAAGGATCAGAACAATCCCATCCATCGCATTCCAAATACTCATTAGGGACAATATCACTTGCTAATACCCCTGCATTGTTCAACACACACATCACCCACATCATCAATTCTGCACATATAAAATATTGGAAAAATTCTAGAACAATACATACCTTGAAAATATCAAAATCCCAAATTAGTTTTGTTTACCACACTTCATTAGCGGTTTATTACATTTGATGAGCAAATGATAAGACATTTTAGTAGGAATCCCTGATTTGAGAGGTTCAAATTCTGAAGGTAATTAATTGGATTTTCCCCTAAAATTATTCCCTCGTCCTAAATGTAAGAGCTTGTAAAGCAATTTGATTTGATTTTAAATGTAAAACTTCAATTGATATTGTTTCCCAAATTTTTAATTTTTTTCCTCAAACCATCCCTATGTTTTTTGATATCTAAACCATCGATTACATATATTTAAGGGATTTTCATCAA
Organism: Inga laurina; assembly: GCA_963855925.1. Classification (NCBI taxonomy): domain Eukaryota; kingdom Viridiplantae; phylum Streptophyta; class Magnoliopsida; order Fabales; family Fabaceae; genus Inga; species Inga laurina. The sequence continues at coordinate 46,876,868 of OY979701.1, read as the reverse complement.
TGAAATAATTTTCAACTCCGATGTGATTAAAATAATTATTTTAGTTAAATCAACACAAATTTTTTATAAATAAATAAATAAACTAACTTTTTTATATTTGTAAATCAGTTATCTAGCTTTTACATCTAAGACTGAATGGACTATATATTTAACTGACAGAATGAGAAACTATTCATAACATGAAAATTGAGATCAAACTAGAAGAATTACCTGAGGCTGAAACAAGAAGAAAGCATACAAGAATCCCACCAAGAGTTTGAGAAACTCTTGTCGCCATTTTGATTCAATTTCAATTCGCCTCTCCAAATCTCTCTATAATTCTTTTTGGATAGTAGATGATAAAACACAGTAACCTCTTAGCGTTTATATATCACTAAGGATGAAAATAGGTCATCCCCTATAGCTACATAAAGCCTAACCTAACCTATTTAGTAAATAGGTCAGGCTTAGACTCATGCCTATTTAGATAAACAAGCCAGACCTATTTTTATAAGGCTTAGCCTACAAACCTGCAAGTTAGGCCTATTTTAATTCCTAGTGAATATATAAGTGTGTAGGGTTATATATGAATTTGAAGGTATAAACTTAAAAGGTTATTTAAAGCCCTACTTTAATTTAAATGCCTACATTTTTAAGTAGATCTTTGAATAGGTTTCAGGTTTTATCAAGCCTTTTAAAGGCCTAGGCTTAAGCCTAAGAAAAGAAAAGCCTATGTATAGACTCAGGTCTAGACTCTCTGTTATAGATTCAGACTTATTTAGATAAAGTCTAACCTAATGTATTTGTATCCTAATTATTCACAAAAGCACTTGCAAGTTTCTAATGACAGAAAGATACAATGAATTCTTTGGTATCATTTTGGAAAACGCAGTTAATGTTTGATTTGTTTTAATTTATTTGCCTTATAAGTCATAAAGCATTCATCTTTTTATAAGGTGAAAGTTACAGAAAATGGTATAGGCGCAAACTTATAAATTTAAGTAAAATCGTGACAGTTATGTAAAATAGTATCATAAACTCATAAAAATTTATTTTTATTAATAAATAGGTATTAATAGTGTATAATGAAATATATTTTAAGTCCAAATAATTAAAATGAAATCCACCAACATTTATAATTTATCATACTTAACAAAGAATATTTTATAAAAGTCATATATAAAACTACTGAGTATAATCAAATAAAAAAAGTTAGCATGGGTTTAAAAGTGAGATAACTCGATTTTATAAGCTAGTACATAAAAATGATAAACTTGGTGTATGAATTTGTGAGTTTGACTGAATTTACAGGTAACATGAGTTTAAAAGTGACTTGCCATGATTTTATAGGGTGGAAACATAACAACAGTAAACTTGGAAAGTAAACTTGCAAGTTTATCAACGATGGGCTTATAACATCATGATTTTCCAAAAGAAGGAAAATTATGGTAATTAATTTTTTTGAATCAATTGTATGCACTTTATAATTTTTCCCTAAAATTATGTAATTTTTTGTTTAAAATACGTCTATAGATCTAGATGATGAAAATTGAAACCAAAAATATTATATGTGTATATATATATATCTCACTTGTTATAATTTAAAAAATTCATATTTACAAAAACTCACGTGCAATCCTCGATCTCTCAAAAACAAACAATAAATTATTTTGGAAACTAGTAATAAAAAAAGCATTTAGCTTGCCAAGCTCACTAGATAGAGACGGGGAAAAAAAGAAAATAGAAGTAATAAATAACGCTTCAATATATCTTAACAAATAATGGTGGCGATCAAATCCGGTAGTGAAAAAAAAATTCAAATTGATCATATTAAATCTAAAAATTTAACGCTAAGAATCAACATTGTATAGCTTCCAAAGTTGTTAATTTTATTCCGTCACAAAGTATTGATCCCTTATATCATCAATATGCCGTAGACTATTATTTAAATAATTGACATAAGGATAAAAATACATTTTTTTTGGCGCATTCCTTTTAGCAAATTCAATAAACTCTTTCACTCCATTTTCATATTCTTCACTAGTTCTCAAAGCATTCATCCAATCATGATCCATTTTATTACCATCTAAGACATTTTTAACAACACTCAAGTTTAGAACAATTGATAAGAAAGGGATTGCCTTTTACTCATTTTTTAAAAAATTTCGGCAGCATATCCCCTTAATAGTAAAACATTCTAAAATTTCAATAACAACCTATTTTAGCTCAATTCAAACAAAACTAATTAACTGCAGCTATTCAAGACTGTTTGTTTTAGCGATTCGATTGCTTATAAGTTGCTTTTTAATAGTGATTTACGGTATACGAAGTAAGTATGTGAGAGGGGTTGTGTCTCAATTTACGTAAAAAGCAACTTATAAGCAATCGTAACGCCCAATTTCATAAGGAAAGACTAATATGAAGGTCCTTATAGTTTTATCCAATTTTGAATCTGGTCCCTAAGCTTTTTCCCCCCTCTTTATTGGGTTGTTTTAGTTTATGCGGTTATATCAATTAGTCCTTCATCTTTAAAACTGTTAAATAGGGACTAACATTGTTAGCAATTTTGTTAGCTTGAGTTTGTTACGTCAGCATTTTCTGTTAGCAACATTAAATATGTTATAATAATATAACCAAAAATATACTTTTAAAAGTTAGGGGATTAAAAATATATCTCATGCAAACTTAACGAACTAAATGTATACTTATAAATATGACTAGAATAATATAGAAATGGAAGCTGAACCTCTCCCATTCCTTCTCATCTACTTCCCTAATTAGAGCCGGGAATTCGGGCCGAGCCCGTCGGGCCGGCCCGTTTAGGCCCGAGCCCGTCAAGGGCCGGGCCTATGATTTGGAGGCTGAAAATGGAAGCGGGCCTAAAAGGGCCGGCCCGTTTAGGCCCGAGCCCGTCAAGGGCCGGCCCTGAAGCCCTGAGGGCCGGCCCTTTTAGGCCCGTTTAACTTTTTTTTTTTTTAAATGGCAACAAGACAATGGGTAGTAAGCATTGGTCAGAGGTAGAGTTAACCTAACCTAACCCTCATATAAAAAATGCTCTCACATTGATTCAGACATCATTTGAAGCTTCTCTTCTTTGATTTTCTTTTTTCTTTTTTTGCATGTATACGCCAAAATCCAAATCAGGTGTTATATTATTACTGACATTTGAAGCTTGTAGGCTTGTTTGATTGTGGCTGTGAACTTATTTAATTGGTTATGAACATTAATTATGGTTTGGACTTAAGTTTTAGTGTTTGTGTTCTATTAAACTTGGATAATATTTATATTTTAAATTAGTGTTAATGATATTTATGTTTTAAATTAGGTATTTTAGTCTTTATGAGAATAAGAGAAAAAAAAAGGAATTGCAAAAAAAAAAAATATAAACGGGCCAAAAGCCCGCGGGCCGGCCCGCGGGCCTAACTTAAACGGGCCGGGCCGCCTCAAAAGGGTACGGATTCCTTCGCGGGCCTAAACGGGCCGGCCCGTTTAGGCCCGAGCCCGTCACGGGCCGGCCCTGCAGAGCCGGGCCGGCCCGTTTGCCCAGCACTATCCCTAATTATTACCCTTCATTTCATCTACGGCTAAGTAGATTGAACCCCGCGACTTCTCACTGGCAGGGAGAACATCTACATCACTAAGCTATAAAGCCATGGGCACTTACTCCTATTCATTAAAAAGGCGCTGCCTTGTAAACTTGATTATTGATTGGCTAGTTAAGCTAATTTTTAAAGGGGTGTGTCTGATTATGCCCCCCCCCCCCGGGGATCTTTCGAAATCGTTGAATAGAGATGCTGGTGTAGAGACTTGTCTCAAGAAGCTCGAGTTGTTGATTATGTTGCTTTTTGTTTTTGTTGTTGTTTTTCCTTCCAGTTGATTTTTATCTTTGTTACCAAAATTTGTGTTGTGGTGTTTTTGTGTTGATGATTGTTGTTCTTCACCGGCGCAAAATAAAGAAAGAAAAGAAAGGTAGTGCCTTTGATTAGTGTTTAGGTTTAGTGAGTTTAAGATATTGGGGTTTGAGTTTATTGTGATTGAGTTCAAATATAATAAATATAAAAATAATTTAATTCAAATATTTGAGAATAAACTTAGGGGTTCAAAACTTCGAAAATGGGGGGTTAAAAATATTACTTGTAGTTCCACAAGTGTTTGGTGCCTACGTGGAAAGGATAATTGCATACGTCATCAAATGGTTTTATTAGTTTTTTTTTTTTATGAAATATGATTTTTTTTAGTTGACCAAAAAAATATGGTTCTATTGAGCTTAGGGGATTATTAAAATATTTTCCTTTGAATTTATGAATCTTTATATTGTTGACTCTAATTTAAGCAGTACGAATATGTTAAAGGATTATGCCATCATTTTTATTCTTTTTTTTTTTTTTTTGTTGGTGTGCCAACTATCATCATTTTTATTTAACTACTCTCTTTTCTCCTATTAATAAGGTCCTATTCATTGATTTTTAATACAAAACCCTTTACAAAATATAATGACCAATTTAAAATAAATCTCCAAAAAAATGCCCTTGTCTCTTTAAAATGACTTTTTTATCCTCTCTACCCCCAATGAGCTATCTAAATCAAATATTACCTCTGGTCCTAAATATAAGACCTAATTGACTGTTTTTGGAGAGATTAAGAAAGTTAAATAAGTTACTTAATCATATTATTTGTTATGTATGATTAAATTATATATAAGTTATTCAATTAGACAAATTAGTTTTGAGGAAAAATGATAAATATAAATACTTTAAAGTAATTTAATTAGTTTCTTTAATCTTCCCAAAAAAGGTCAACTGGGTCTTATATTTTGGATCAAATGTAGTAGTAATTTTGAAAAGTTGTAAACATCATTCTTAACATTTAACTAACTTTTAACTAATTTCTTTAATCTTAAGAAAATAGCTTATGGGGATTTATTAAAAGGACTTGAGGGAGAATAAAGTAAGTTGCAAGCTTCATTCCAGTCAAACATTATCATCATTTATTGAACGACCCCTTCTTCTACAGTTGATTTACGATTAGCTCATGAATGAATCTTTCCTGACAATATATTTTCCTAACTATGGTTTTAAAGTGTGTCACTAGTTTTTAACGTATCAAACACACAAGTCTAACTTTTTCTTTCAATTTTTCAATTCTAGAAAGGACTTTTTCTGCCTAGCAAATATACCGCTAATTAATGTATCTATTTTACCTTTTGTGCATTGTGACGATTAAAATGGACAATTTTGGGGTTGAAGGTGAAAAATAGTAGTGAGTTATTAGGATTTGGAATGATGAAGATCAACGAAAATCGAGAAGCGTGAGTTTTATGATCTTCTTTTTTCATCGATCGTAATTATCAAACCTAAATCATTGTAATCGAATTGAATTCGTAAGTCATTCATTGTTAAGTACGTATAGCAATCGATTACTTTACTCCTCTTGATAACCTGATATGTTTTATTTGAATAGGAAGAGAAGGCAAATAATTTGAAAAACACTTTTTTAGACAAAACCATGATTTAGAAGAAAATTACCCAAACACATGAAAAAAAATCCCAAACCCCTTTTTTGGGTAAAACCATGGTTTGAAATCTCAAAATCATGGTTTTAGAAAAAGCACATTTTTTTCACCTTTCATAGTTGGCTCTATTATAAAAATATCGATGATAAGAAAAAACAAGAGATAAGGAAGAGAGAAATTTAAAAGAGAAAATATAGAGAACTTTTCATTCATTTATGCGTGTTTAATAATTGGCCCAATGTCTCTATTTATAAGCACAAAAACACGTATGAACATTAACTTCTGTGTATGTTAATGTAAATCGTGTATGAATAGTAACTGCTACAGTAAACCATGAATGAACAGTGACAACTATAGCAAATAAATAGTAACGCTACAGTATGTTTGATCATAGATATCAAGTTGATTGGAAGAGCAAGTTGGTCTGGATATGAGTCAATGGACATCCACATAATTAATATTCATAACACTCCCCCTATGATGTTCATTATGAATGTGTCTTATTAAAAACTTTAGCTAGGAAAAACCCAGTGGGATAAAAACCTAGTCAAAGAAAAGAGTACATAATTTATTGATACACTGTCTAGTGGTGCATCATTAAAAATCTTTCTAGGAAAACCTAGTGGGATAAAACCTAGATAAGGAAAAAAGAGTATAGCGTGTAGCGACTCCGCCTCTTGTCAACAGCAGTTGAGATCTTTAAGTCTTCAAAGACCAATATCATGAATAAACTTTTCAAAGATTGTACCTGCACTACAAAAAATGGAAAATTTCTGACAGAATTTGTTTCTATGGCAAATTCTGAAGAATATCTGTTGGAAATTCCATTGGAAAATATTTTGACGGAATTTTTTTGGTGGGAAATTAGCCACGGAAAATATTCTGTGACTAATTTTGCCATGGAATTAGCCACGAAAATTCTGTGAAAAATTTTCCAACGGAATTTTAGACAGAATTGTTCGTGGCAGTTTTTTCTGTGGCTAATTACATCAAAAAATTAAAAAATTATTATTATTTAATTAATTATTATTTTTTAATTAAATTTAATTTTAAAAATTTATTTATAAAGAATAAAATTGATTAGTTATTAATTAATATTAATAAAAAATTATAAGTTAGTAATTATTTATTATTTATTAATTAATGTTAATAAAAAATTGATTTTAGAAATTATACAAAAATATAGTCATATGAAATTTATTTAAGATGTAAAGTTTTTTAATTTGAAGTTAATTTATATTAAAAATTGTAAGAATATATAAAATTATTTTGTATTATTATTACATTATATATAAGAATCAAATATATATTTATAAATAATTGATTATATATAATAAGATTATATATATAATTGTGTAATAATAAAACGCCAAAGCAATCAAGCCCATCCGGTAAGGTATCGTGTGCGTATGGACGAGGTCGTGGGTTCAAACCAAAGGAGGGCAAGTTGAGTTGCAATTTCAGGAAAAAAGAGGTTGTGACATGTTGCGGAGTGAGGTGGCACCATGTGGAGGATCTGGGCTCCGGCAATGAGGTGGAGGCTACCGGAGTTGCCATGCTCCACCACCGGTGATGAGGTGGTGGCCGTCAGAGTTGCCACGTGGCTTTTTAAAATTTTAAAAATAAAAAAAAAATTTCGAGAGAATTTCTGACGGAATTGAATTCCATAGGAATTTCCAACGGAAATTTTCCGCCGAAAATTTTCTGACGGAATTCAATTTTGACAGAATTAAATTTTGTCAAAAATTTCGCAGATTTCCAACGAAAATTCTGTCGGGAATTGTGACAGAATTAATTCCATCAGAAATTTGCAAATTCCATCGGAAATTTGTTTGTCGAGCTACTATGAGCAACGGAATCTATTCCTTCGGAAAATCAACGGAAATTCCGTCAGAAACTCTAAATTCTGTTGCAAATTCCGTCGGAAATTCAGTATTTTTTTGTAGTGCTAGAAGTGACTTGGTGAATAAATCTATTAGATTTCCACTTGAATAGGTTTGTTGAATATCTATATCACCATCTTTTTGAAGGTTACGAGTGAAGAAGAATTTTGGTGAAATATGCTTCATCCTATCACCCTTGACATATCCTTCTTTAAGTTGGGCAATGCATGTAGTATTGTCCTCATATAGAACTATTGGACCATTTTGCCTAAAGATAAACAACAAGTTTTTCATATGTGATGTATCACTGACCTCAACCATACACATTCTCAACTTGCTTCATGTATTGCTAGAATTTTTTGCATGGTTAGATGATGTGGCTAATATAGTTTGTTTCGTAGATTGCCTGAAATAGCTGCACCTCCACATATAAACAGGTACCCTGTTTGTGATTTACCATCATGTGGATCAGACAAAAATCCAGCATCTGCATAACCAACTAGTTCGTGCTTGGATACATTTGAGTAGTATAACCCCATGTCCATAGTGCTTCTGAGGTAACGAAGAATGTGTTTTATTCTATTCCAATGCCTTCGTGTTGGTGAAGAATTATATCTTACTAATAAATTAACAACAAATGATATATCAGGATGTGTGTGATTAGCAAGATACATTAGTACTCTAATAGCACTAAGATGTGATACTTTTAGACTAAGTAGTTCTTCATCACCTTCTTTATGTAAAGCCTTGAGCTACAAGACATGCTTTATATCTTGTTATTTTACCCTTTTCATTTCTCTTTCGTATAAAGACCCATTTGTATTCAATTGTCTTTACATCTTCAAGTGTAAGGACTGTTAGATCTCTCATGTTTTGATGATAACAAAGGATGGTGTGAAAAAGATTTGATAAACAAATAAGTTTGAACAAAGTAATAACAGGGAAAATCATCACTTGAAGTAAGCTTTGGAGTAATGAAGAAAGGCCAAGAGAAAAAGCTGAGAAACTTCATCACTGGTAAGTTTTCTAAAGGGTTACTCGAGTAAGCACTCGAGTAATGAGACAGAAACTTGAAGTAAATAGAGTCAACCTTCAAGTAACCTGCCAACGTTACTCGAGTAAGCACTCGAGTAATAAGGTAAATGACTTCCAGTTGCTCTCTGCCTGCCAATGTTACTCGAGTAGCTACTCGAGTAACCAGGTAAATCACTTGAAGTTGCTCTCGGCCTGCCAATGTTACTCGAGTAAGTACTCGAGTAACCATGTAAAAGACTTCCAGTTACTCTCGGCCTGCCAACGATACTCGAGTATGTACTCGAGTCCCCTGCTTCAAGAAAAATGTTGCTCTCGGCATTTTCTATCCTGCCAATGTTACTCGAGGAGCTACTCAAGTAACCCACTGTGGTAAGCAAAACCTGAAGGTAATACTCGAATAACATGAAATGCTTTTCTCACACTTCACTCGAGGCACTACTCAAGTATGCAGGTATTCAATCACTCATTTAAATTGGATTACTCGAGTTAGTAATCGGGTAATATGTAGAGTTATTTACACAGAACTTGAAGTCACTACCCGAGTAAGCTATGCAGAAAATTTATGTTTACTCGAGTAACAAGGTAATCAAACTTGAAGTGCTCTCGGCTCTGACATCCTGCCAACATTACTAGAGTGAAGCATCGAGTAACCTAAAGTTTATTTGAAAGATTACTCGAGTTACTACTCGAGTAACTTATGAAGTAAAGTGTACCATACTCGAGTAAGTACCCGAATAAACAGGTATTTCCAAAAGGTTTGAAATTGTGTTTACTCCATACACTACCCAAGTAATGTAATGTTCATTTATTGACTTGCAGTTTATCAATATTTTCACGATGATACTCGAGTAAGTACTCGAGTAAACTTAATGAATACTCGAGTAACTACTCGAGTATGCAAGTTCAGAATTTGAGAAATCATTCCAACGTTCATTGATTTGTTTCCTATGTGATTAACCCTTCATTGTATTAGTATTATCAGCATATCCACAGATAAAAAATGAGGAGATCTTACCAAATAAGGAAAGTCAAATGCAACGTTCAAACGCCACCTACCACAAACGAATATTTTTCAAATACTGGAAAAGTCAACAGTGGCTACGCACGCTCTAACGGGCAAGAAGAAAATGTTCCAACAGTTGCTACCAACATATCTATATATATAGAAACATCCAAATAGAGATTACAACAAGAACACACACACGAACGTCTTATCAAGTTCACTACTCTGTTTTACACATATTTGTAATTCTGTACTTCAGTGATTCTTATTCACTTTGTGAGAGAGATATTTCATTCAAACTCAATATTTGTTATTGAGGTAACTTAAGGTTGTGGAACCTTGAGTTTGGATTGGATTACAACTTGTAAGGGGGAGCGAGTGTCCAGGCGAAGGAACTTGCTTGTAATGAGGTGCCAAGAACCCACTGAATCTTGGAAGTTATAGTGAAACTCTCAGAGAAGCTCTGAGGACTGGATGTAGGTCAAAGTGGTTGTGGCCGAACCAGTATAACTCCCAGTGTACACTTCGGTGATATTTCTCCTTACTCTTTTTTGCTTTATATTCTCCGTCAAGTTTTTATATTTGCAATAAAATTTTAGTATCACCCAATTCACCCCTCCTTTTGGGTGAAACGCTTGCTCTAACAAGGACTTCATGTCCAAATACTTTTTTTTTGTCAATGATTTTATTTTTGTATTAATGACATTTTTCTATAGGGGCCAATCTTTTCTTTGTTGGCACTCGCTAATGGATTTTGGCTCATGATTGTCATTATCATTCATGACATCATATGCTATATGATAAGCAAAGATGTCGTCAACATTGACATCATTTCGATCCCATCGGATTCCATTCATAACATAATTTATTGAGATCTCATTATTTTCACATATTTTAGGTACCTCGGTCTCTTATGGGACTACAACATTCTCTTCTGGAGATATCTCTACTAGAGATAATAACTCTTCAAGAGATGGCTCTTTTGGAGCTACTAAATTTTCTTGATTATCCTCGACTTGACCATTTATATTCTTTACTTCTTTTCTCTTTCGAGGAATTTTTATCTTTGGAATCGATAGGCCTGTCACGCTACAGGCGTGCCTTAAATTCATTCATAGTAGGTCGTCCTTTAGGGACATCAATTTTAATAGGAGTACTAGCAGTTGGGACATGTGACTTTGTCACTTTCTTTGGGTTAATAAATGTTTCTAGAATTTGATTAGCTAAATTCTGTAAATGAATTATCTTTTGAACTTTCAGTTTACATTGTTTTGTACGAGGATCAAAATGAGCTAATGATAACTCATTCTAGTTAATTTCTTTACCCAACTGCTTATTTTCTCCGCCTAACATTGGGAAAAGTGATTTATCAAAATGACAATTAGCAAATCATGTTGTAAATAAATCTCCTATAGATGGTTCTAAATATTTTATGATTGAAGGAGATTTATATCAAATATATATTCCTATCCTTCTTTGAAGACCCATTTTGGTGCGTTGTGGTGGTGCTACTGACACATATACTGCACACCTAAAAGTCCTTATATGGGAAATATTAGGTTCCTGACCAAAAACCATTTTTAAAGGGAAAACCTTTAGGTAACTTGTTGGCCTAATACGGATTAATATTACTGCATGCAAAATGGCATGGCCCCAAGTAGAAATTGGGAGATTAGATCTCATAAGTAAAGGTCTTGCAATTAATTGCAATCTTTTAACCAATGATTATGCAAGTCCATTTTGCGTATGAACATGAGTTACAAGAAGTTCAACATTAGTTCCAAGGAACATACAATATTCATTAAACACTACTACAAATAGGCCTTTAACATCCCTTTTGGCACTTTTAATGTCCAAAAACAGGGGGACTTCTATGTGAGCGATATAGTTTATTTTAGAAATAACATCCCTAAAAAAAGGATGTCTAAAGTAGGACTTTAGACGTCCCAAATGGAGAAAAGAGACGTCTAAAGTCCCCCTCTTTTCTCCATTTGAGATGTCTAAAGTCCTTACTTTAGACATCCCTAATTAGAAAAATGACATCTAAAGTCCCTTACCCAAGGACTTTAGACGTCCCTTTTTTGAAATAGGGATGTCTAAAGTGTGGTGTAGCACCCTTTAGACATCCGGTTTTTTTACGGACGTTAAAAAGTTTTATTTTTTTAAAAAATTATTATTTATATTCTTTATTACCTAGCAAATTAAAACCACAAAAATAGAATCAAAGATGAATTCATAACCACAATGTCCCTTACAAAATGGTAAGGACATCTAGCACTGTAATTTATACTATATATCTATAATAACAACTTATACAACCTAATGTTATATATGTACAATAACAAGCAGAAAGTGTCAAAATATTGTCATCGCACAACTACTAACTAATATAAATAAAAAGTTTATTGATCTATATATTGAAGAAGATGTCCAACCAAAAGGTCTCTGATCAAATTAATGTCTTCGTGTAGGTAGGCATCTTCATCATAAAAAATATGCAAATTAGAAAATAAGCTTTGATGAAATAAATCAAGTGAATTAATTAGCAATTCAATTACAACACCAAAAATATTATCATTTGAGAATGAAGAAGCGATTACCTGTTCAAAATCGCTAATAATTCCACTTTGAATGATGTTATGCATATAAAGTATAATATAATATCCACATTCAGTGCCGCTAGGTTGTTAGGGCACTTTAAATCAAAGCCAAGTACAGTCGGACTGGGTACGGCAGGGCCAAGCCAAGTCCTCAGGGGTATTTTAGTAAATTTTCAATATAGCCTCATATAACTCCCAGAAACACTATGGAAGTGTCTAAATAGTACATTTGACATTGTAGGATCAAATGTGTAGCCTCGAGTTGCTGGCACGCAAATCGAGGAGAAAAGACTGGAGGTAGGGGACTTACCTTACTTGCATGTATTTGATATCTTTGCTTGTGTAGTGATGTATGTGATTGCTTTACTTGATTGTGTAAAGCATATTTGAATAAATGAAGCTCTGTTTCTGTTTTGCTGTGGCCATAGTTTTGTTACATGAAACATTAAGTATGCAGAAATGTCATTATGGGGCATGTATCTAAATAAAGCTAACATGTCATACAAATAGCATCTATCATGCTTGCATTATGGTATCTGTTTCCTATGGAGATTCTCTCGAATCTCACCCTCCCCTACCAACAATTTAGATAGAGTAAGTGGCTCGTGGAGGGAGCGGCTAGGACTCCTTCGAGAAGAGAGTTGGTAGTTGGTTATCAATGAGTTGTGAAAACTGTATATGATTCGGTTGAATATATAGTTATGAATTTGAGATGAGATTGTGTAATCCCCATTTAAAGAATTGTAATGGGCAATTGTGCCCTGTGTATCTTTAGTTAAGGTATGTACCCGGGATGATTATGTTGTGCACTTTGATATTTATATGAATGTGATTTATCTTCGCGTAGTAATTATATTTGGAATGTGAATATGAGACCAAGTTTATAAATGATTTCGAAAAGTATTAGTGAAAACCCCGTCATGTGATGGGTTAGTAAATGTTATTTGATTGTTATTGATCTCTATTTCATTTTAATCGTGTATTTCGGATATAATTACGGAGGGGGTTACAGTAACTGCTATAGTAAACACATATGAACAGTGACTGCTACAGTAAATGAACAGTGTAGCTATGGTAATGAATAGTAACGATATAGTAATGCAGAATGAGTCAATAGACATCCACATAATTAGCATTTATAACATGCTCATTATTATATCACATAATTTCTCCCAACCTACCCTTTCTCTTTGGGAAAATTCCAGATAACTACAAGGAAAAATACAAAAGGACAGAAAGGTTGGGTGAAAATCAAAAATCCCAAATCAGTTGCTCATGAGGAATCTGGCATTTCATAAGTTTGCAAAATTACCTCCTTACCCTTCTAAAAAGAGACAAAAACGGAGGGAGGGAGACAAAGACAGTAAAGAGACAAAAACGGAGGGAGGGAGACAAAGAAAGAGGGAAGATTCAAAAAACGGTGGTGCGTGCGGTGGGGAACGAGGAGACAGGGACACACGAGCGGTGGGGAACGAGGAGACAGGGACACACGAGCGCCGGCTGAGGGGAACGAGGAGAGAGGAGATCGGACCGACGCACGGTGCGGTGGGGAACGTTGGGCGGCGCGGCGAAGGGAGACGAAGGTCCGGCGAGGGGTGGGGTGTGGGAAGGCGGAGCGGCGCGGTTGTGATTCGCACGGTTGGCTTCTTCGATTCGCACGGTTGGCTTCTTGGATTGTCGTGTGCGTGTCCTCTTCTTCCCCATTTTCTCGGGTCTAACTTCTCTCAATGTTAAATTTTTTTTTATTTTTGAATCAGGTGTTCGTTTTACTGGGGTGTGGGCGGCGCGGTGAGAAGAAGCCCAGGCGAGTGTGGTGGGTAGGAAGGAGGAGCGGCGAGGCCAGACGAGTGTCGGGGTGTGGGAAGGGGGCGCGGAGCAGAACGGTGAGGCGCGGCACGGAGTGGCGGCGCTGGTCTGCTGTTGGTTAATCAAAGAAGGTGAAGAGAAAAGCTGAACTGGAATCGGAAGGACCTTATACCCGTATGCTATAGGTATTGCCAATAATGTTCATGGTTGTGGTATGATTTTTTGGCATTTGTCAGTAGGTGAATATAAATAGAGATTGCAGAAACTTTGATTGATTGAGGTAGAATAGGTTGAAATTAGTACTGAAAGGATGGTAATGGGGAAGTAATGGACAGCAGGACTTCTAGTGACTGTACTAATGCTGCCAAAGTATGCACTGTCATGTAGTTCCACTAGTAGATTTGCTTGTACTAATCCTTAATCTTTGCTCGGTTGATTGACTCGCACTAGTACATTTATATATTTTACATGTGCATATGTTAACTTCTTTTGATTAATAGTTAGAGGCATGTTGTTAATAAAGAAGGTTATGTTGTTAATAGTGAGAGAGATGTTGTTTTCAGGCATATGTTGATTTCTTTTGATTAATAGTGAGAGGGATGTTGTTAATAAAGAAGGTGATGTTGTTAATAGTGAGAGAGATATTGTTTTCAGGCACATGTTGATGTCTTTTCATTAATAGTGAGAGGGATGTTGTTAATAAAGAAGGTGATGTTGTTAATAGTGAGAGGGATGTTGTTAATAAAGAAGGTGATGTTGTTTTCAGGCACATGTTGATGTCTTTTCATTAATAGTGAGAGGGATGTTGTTAATAAAGAAGGTGATGTTGTTAATAGTGAGAGAGATATTGTGTTCAGGCACATGTTGATTTCTTTTCATTAATAGTGAGAGGGATGTTGTTAATAAAGAAGGTGATGTTGTTAATAGTGAGAGAGATGTTGTTTTCAGGCATAACAAAGAACTAAAAATTTGTTTTCAGACAGTTATTCCTGTAGTGACAGAAATAGGAATTAGATCGATGGCCATGAGGTTTGAATGTGTTTATGAATATGACTAATTTGATTGAGTGTAACATTGTAGAGGTTTGTATTCTCATGCATAGAATTCATTGGATTGTATAATTGGATACATGTCTGGTTGAGGGTCTATTTTGTTAAGGCCCCTGTACTTGGTTGTTGAAAGTTATTTTGTAGCAAAACATGGTGGTTGAAGAAGGGCACGATTTGGATGAACAAGGGAAGAAGGAGGTGGGAAAAGGGCAGACAACAAAAGCTTTGAACAATGGCTTAGTGTTGTTTAAAAAAGAGTTTTTCAACAAATTGAAGGGGAAAAAAGATGATAAATGTGTTCTACCCTTCAATGATGCGCTAGAAGCATGGAGAGCATTAAGTGACCGGGAGAGAAAGGAATATTGTGAGAAGGCAAAATATACTCAGAATGAAAAGAAAGCAATAATGGAAAAGAAGACTACGAAGAGGAAAATACCTTTTATCACACGTTCCTCAATCCGGCAATTTAAGCAATTGGCTGACTTCATAAGCAAAGACACAAGTCTGAAGGATAGGGTTGAGAGATTAGGTTTCGGGAAGTTGCTTGAGGTTGGAGGTTGCAATCGGTTACCGAAAGATCTTATTGCGTCAATGCTCCGGTCATATGATCCACCAACTCACCAATTCCGAATTAGGGGAAAGACAAGGGAAATTTCAGCGGTTGACGTGCACCAATTACTCGGTGTGCCGCACGGAGGTGAACTTATTTGTGGTGATGTGGATGATGATGACCCAGTGTACACAAAGCTAAAGAGTGAGTATTCAAAACGGCTATATAGCAAGATTTTTGAGGCCATTATTGGGGGTAGAGAGAATGATCATTTTGAGATCTTGTTCATGTTGTACACACTTGGAACGTTTCTAGCTCCTACTGCAAGTCCAAAGGTCAGTTATTGGGTACTGAAGGTGATGAGTGCGACCATAAAGGGCTTTGAGAAATTTGATTGGGCGACCTTCATAATTCAAGAGTTGTGGAAAGAGATGGAAGACTATGTTAGAGCTGTTAGGAAGAACAAGACTACCAACACGAATGTCGGTGGATGCGTGTACTTATTGTTGGTACGTATTTATATATTTTTTCCAATTTATATGCTTCAATTGCCAATTGTTGTAGCTGAAAATATGTGATTGAATGGACAGCTATATTTCGGTGAGCACTTCACAATGGTGACAACTGAGAGACACCAATATGGTGATGCTATAAAGTATTGGACTGAGGAGAGATTTAAAGAAATGGTTAAATTAGAGAGGGAAAGCAATATGGGCATACTATTTGGAGGAACGGCCTCCCAAACATATCTGCAGCCAGAGGACAACATAGGAATTGACCATTTGGACCAGGTATTTGTATCTAACTTCCCGTAGTTGTACGTTACAAACAAACTCCTAACATTGACATTTCATTTCTCGTGATTAGGACCTGAAAGATATGTATAGAAGATTGACGAGGGTCATTGCTGAGGAGTTGATAAAAGTCCAAGTGAAGAGAGGGGGGCAGGAAAAGATCAATGGACAAGAAGATCACAAGAAGGAAATGGATCCTCATGCACACGATGTTCATAACGTTGTTGCTGCTAAAGTAGAAGAAAATTATAAGGAGGAAGAGAAGGGCTCTGAAAGTGATTTTGGTGATTCTCCCATTAGCGTATCAGATAGTGGAGCAAAAGGAGGGGACGCTGTGGAGGACGAAGAGGTTGGCATGGGTCAAGTGTTGCGCAGATCATGTCGGGTTAGAAAAGAGAAGAAAATAGAATCCCCGTATGTTATGCCTAAGGAAATTAAGCGGAAAAAGAAGGAAGTGGACGACAAGGAAAGGTTTTTCCATATAATTTCCCAGCTCCCTCCAAGCATAGGTGGAGATAAGTGAGTGATCGACGTTTGCCTTACCTGTCATTTGTTTTTTAGACCAATTGAATAATGTTTTGTAACCTTTGTTTTGTTGTTGCCTTGTTATTGAATGTAATGATAGGGAAATGGTGACCATGTGTGACGAATATGTCACTCGAGAAGAGCTATACTCTTTAGGTGGGATTCATAAGGTGAACAATCGGGTAAGTAAGACCAAATGTAGATGATAAGCTGTATATTGTTTAGTAAATGGCCAATGTTTGATTATGTCATTCTGGACTGCAGGTGGTGTCGCTTGTTTGCAAGACTTTGATGGCAGATATGAAGGAACAGGGACTCATTAAGAGGCACATTTTTTATGCCGACTTTATGGTCAGTAAATTATGATATGAGGAAATAAGGGGATGTGCCTGTTTTTTATTGATACTAATATGTATATTTTGTAGGCGCTTGTTGTCGGCAAAGGTAAGAATTGGAGACCCTCAGATTACAAGGGTCACTTACTGCCGGAGCGAATAGGCTACAATATAGCGGATTGTGAAGTGGTTATTGGCCCTGTACTTGTGCGTGAACATTGGTTTTGTGTAGCCTTAGAGCCGAAAACCATGAATTTCTTTGTTCTGGACTCTATGCAACCAACAGTTGAAAAGAAAAAAACAAAGAAAAATAGCATATTCGAAAATCCCCAAGACTACGCAGTGGAGACATGTGTACTGTGCTTTTTCACTTACTGTTTCCTTTAATTTAATATGTTCAGACAACAACTCCACTGATGTTATTATTTTTTTCGGGTTCAGCGGGACAGGTTTTATGATATACTTCAATTTGTCAGTCACAATCGGCATGGCAAGAATCCAAAGGCTGATATCATTCGGGCGCCTATACCACAGCAAAATAATTTGTATGTCTTACCTATACCATATCAAAATAATCTGTATACCACAGTGGGACAAGTTGACTTTTTTCACTTGTGTTACCAAGGAAGTGACTGTTGTTTGCAATTATAGGAAAGACTGTGGCGTCCACGTGTTGATATGGTTGTTTCAATGGAGCCCAAATGTGACACTCGATTACACAAATGTATGTACTTTTGCATGTCAACTTTACATGTGCACTCAACCTTTCATGAGCACTTTACTTTTCATGAGAATGTTCTCTACTTTTGATGCGTACTTCATTTTCTGTAGGATCAAGTAACACAGTACAGGAAGGATATTTTATGGTGGCTGGTCAATCATCCTCGAAATTCATCTCGTGTTGACGCTCTTAGTCTGTTGGCTAACCCACCCACTAAACGACAACGGGTTACACAGTAGACTTTAGTCATATTGTCTGCCACAATAGGAACATGTTGGCATATACCTTTTTGTTGTGCGGAACGTTATTTTCTGAAAAGCATGATAGTAGTGTGCACATGTGCCTTTTTGTCCCCCAGTTTGGACGCTACTTTGCTGCCATTGAAAGGGCAATGTGATGACGTGTTGCATGTTTGTTAATTATTTGAATTTTTTGTCTCACCTGATGTACATTTGTTATTAACACCAGCAACCCGTACATTAACACCGCAAACCTCTTAAACAACATCACATGGCGAGTTTACAAACAGCATTACATTCGTTAGTAACATCATTACATTCGTTATTAACATTTGCTTCCTGCTATTAACATTGTTATTAACATCGTTATTAACATCATAACATTCGTTATTAACATCATTACAATCGTTATTGACATCATTACATTCGTTATTAACATTTGCTTCCTGCTATTAACATTGTTATTAACATCGTTATTAACATCATAACATTCGTTATTAACATCGTTACAATCGTTATTGACATCATTACATTCGTTATTAACATTTGCTTCCTGCTATTAACATTGTTATTAACATGGTTATTAACATCATAACATTCGTTATTAACATCGTTACAATCGTTATTGACATCATTACATTCGTTATTAACATTTGCTTCCTGCTATTAACATTGTTATTAACATGGTTATTAACATCATTACAATCGTTATTGACATCATTACATTCGTTATTAACATCATTTAATAACATCGGTACATTTGCTGCCTGCTATTAACATCATTACATCCGTTATATGCGCTAATTAACAGCGTCCAATGAACAGGTTAGGACGGCGTCATGTATATTACAAACACAACTTATATGCGCGTAATAACATCTTTCCTTTCGCTGTTAACGACCATGCCTGCCGATTCACATCTCCGAATAACAAGTTTGGACGACGTCACGTAGATGGGAAAACACAACTTGTGTCTGCGTAATAACATCTTTGCTTTCATTGTTAACGACTATGCCTCGCCCATTCACATCTTCCAACAACAAGTTTGGACAACGTCACGTAGATGGGAAAACACAACTTGTGTCTACGTAATAACATCTTTGCTTTCATTGCTAACGACATTCGGGCGCCTATTCACGACTATTCTTCTCTTTATTAACAACTTTATAGTTAGTATTAACAACATTATTTCGTTCATTAACATCTTCCGAACAACAAATGTGAACTTTTTAGCATCGTTGGCTTAACGCAACACCTTTCACATATTCCATACACACGGACAACAGAAGATGTGTGAAGGAACAAGTTTGCAACAAAACGTGTTACCACCATAATAACACCATTTCCCTCTATAATAACAACATGGTTAAGTGGATTAACACCATTATATATGTATCAGTTCCTGACAGATCACAATCTGCATAATTACATTTCTAAACCATATAAAGCCCAAAAACTAGTTACACACTGACCCTTGTACACGTTGACATATTTCATGACAAGGGAACATTATCTCTGGACTAGTACATAATGTTTCCTTGTCACAAACACTGGATTACATAAAACACTAATTAAAGTAACTACCTACTGGAGTACACAATTCACACCAACCCATCTCCCAAAAAAACCATGAGTGGGTTGACAGCACCTTTACAAAGGCATAATCAAAAAGTTTCACTTCACAATATTGCAACTCCTTCATGTTGACAGTTTCACTTCATCCAATATCAGGCTGGGTTTGGATTTTTGCATGTCCTTCTTGTGTGACCGGCTTCATGGCAACTTGCACAGTGGTATATCTTCTTGTTTTGGAATTGCGATTCACGCCTTTTGGTTCTTGGCCTACCTGAAGGTCGGCTGGTCCTTGGGGGCAACAAAAAAGTTTGACCTGCAAAATTGTCCAACATATAGTTGTTTGTGTCAGGTTTGTTGATTGTCACAATTGGAACCATACTACGGCTATAAATCTGTTCTTGGGATGTGATTTTGTAGCATTCTTCAACATACTCATACACATTGGCATGAACATGCTTTATGGCTGCACAAGCATGTGCACAAGGGATCCCCGACATTTGCCACACTTGACAACTGCAAAGACGTAAACAAAGATCAACACTTAATGCTCCATATTTTGTATGAACACAAAGGCTACCCCTACCATAATTTTCAGGGGACATATGTTCAGCATGAGCAACATTTTGCTTCAGCATTGACTCTATGTTGGGGCCTATCCCATTTTTCCACTTACTCATTGCCATACTAGATGCATACATCTTCTTGGCAACCTTCTCACGATGTTCATGAATAAGTTGGGCCACATTGTGTTTCCTCTCCTTCACCATCCACGCGTTAAATGATTCAGCAATGTTGGTAGTTATGTTATCCTATCTTCGGAAGGGGAACTTGCTCAATGCCCATTTATCAATATCCCCTTGCTGATTCAGCCACTCATACATCTCTGGATAGCAATTTTGCATGTAGTCCATTGCCTTATTGAAATCGGCATCCAACCTTGCATATGCAATATTATCAAGCAACCGTAATGCATCTTCCTTTGAACACCCACTAGTCTTCCTCTTGCCTCTATTTACTTTCAGCAATTCTGAACTAAAATTCTCCTTCACATGCCTATAACAATAAGCATGTCTTTCCCCCCCAAAAATTGTCCTCACCGCCCCTTTAATTGCATTGTGACGGTCAGACACGATTGTTAATTCAATGGACCCAACTATGTCTTTTATCTTGTGTAAAAACCATGACCAATCCTCTAATGTCTCCCCCTTCACAATAGCGATTGCAAAGGGCAACATTTCATTGTCCGCATCATACGCAGAAGCAGAAAGCATCGTTCCCTTGTATGGTCCAGACAAGTGAGTGCCATCAATGTATAGCACATGTCTAGCACCAGTCACGAATCCGTCAATACAGCAACCATATGCAATAAATACTCGCTCAAATATGTTATTCACGCTTGCTTCCCATTCAGCAACAGTCCTCTCATCTGCTTCCTTCAATCGGTCACAAATCCAAGGTATCAACATATACGAATCTTGAGGTCTTCCTTGTATGTCTTCCATGGCTTTTTCCTTCGCCCGGTATGCTTGCTTATACGTAAGAGTTACACCATATTCTGTTTGCAACGTCTTTCTTATTTCATTTGGACGTTTGTCAATGTGATTTCTCACCTCATCAACTATAATTGACGATGTCAAGTTAGATCTTCCAGCATGACTAACCTGAAGATTGTCTTGCGCACTATGAAAATGTTCATCTCTGAATGTCGTTACCCGTAGTAATGGGCTGGTCTTACCAATAGCATTTGCTGTTACCCTCCAAGGACATCCAAAAATCTTACATTTAACTGAAATGCTGTCCTTGCTATTTCTCACAAATTCAAACTCAAACTTGTGTGCTATGCTGTACTTGTACAACGCCTTCTTAAAAGCTTCTGCATGTGCAAAACTCTGCATTACTCCTGAAAGTAATCCCCTCCATTTCGTACAGTTCAACTCCGGCATTGGTGTAGGTGCACTCTCTACTCCACAGGGCAACCTATTACATCCTCCACCAATTTCAGCAGTCAAACAAGCAGCAACACTTTCATAATTGACTGGTTCATAATCATTTTCCACAATGCTTCGACACTGAGTGGATGACAGTTGTGACAGTCCCAGCACATCTTCACCCCTGCAGTGAATAACAACTACAGTTCGTTAATAACCAACAAGAGCTTCATAAATAACAACTATAAAAATTACAAAATTTTACACTTACATGTTTGCCTCAACTGATATATCTGACACATTATCATTCCCTTTTTTTGCTATATACACATGCCCACTCCTTTCATTATAGTCATACAAGTTCTCCACTTCACCATCATCATTTAAATCTATTAGTGTCTTCTCATCAAAGCTCACTGTATATTTCATCTCACACATGTTACAATCAATCCCAAGCCATGATGATATCATCAACCTCAAATCTTTTAGTGTTATCAGCTGTTTTAGCCACTTCGCCTTCACATAACCTCCAACATATTGAATTTTACCTTTATCATTACACACTAATTTGCCTCCAACATGAAAAAAACAAAATAGTTCCTTCAAAGACGATGAACCTTCATTACATGTCATTTTGCATGCTTACCTGAAAATAAAAATAATTACATTAAAGTTACACCACTCTTTATAATCTCACCTACCACCTACAATTTACAACAATACTATATGTTTTAACATCTCCATCCTCACTGTTAACAACACCCAAAAATCTTTACCCTGCATGTCCTATTAACAACAATATAATGATCTTTAACATCTCGATAATCACTGTTAACAACATCCAAAAATCATCACCCTCTATCTCATATTAACAACAACATAATGTACTTTTACATCTCCATGTTCATAAATAACAACACTCTGCCCATGTCGTCACTCTGCCTCTATTATTATCACCCACTCAATAGGTCTTTACATCTTCATACTCACTAATAACACCACCCTCACCCACGTTACTATCCATCGCAACACCACCTTTCCCCTGATTCAACACCCATCCCGTCAGTACTCACAGTAAACGAAAATGGCACAAGCTTCATCAATCACTCAACAAAACGCAATCGAATCCATCGCACAACCATCAAAATTGTTCCATAACCTTAAAGCCACTACTTTTATGTCAGATCATCTAACACCCCCTTACCCATAATGCGTCCGCTTCGATTACGTACATCGCAACCAAAAACCACATAAACATTTTTCAATCAACGTTCAAGAAATACAGCGTAATCATCATTTCTCTCTCAGATTTGCTTACCCGTGGCTTGCCTCTGATTTCCGTAGCTTTTCGTCGTCTGTCGTCAGATTACGTCCGCTCAGATTTGCTTACAACGCTGCATATTGCTTAGCTCACGTGAAATGCCAGATTCCTAAAGAGCCAGATTCTGAAAAGTCACTTTAGGAGGGCAAGGAGGTCATTTTGCAAATATATGAAATGCCAGATTCCTCATGAGCAACTGATTTGGGATTTTTGATTTTCACCCAACCTTTCTGTCCTTTTGTATTTTTCCTTGTATTTATCTGGAATTTTCCCTTTCTCTTTCCTCATTTTTTCTCCCTCCTTCTCTTTCTTTGGATTCCTTCCTCATTCTCTCTGTTCCAATTTCAGAAATTTCTCAAAACACTTGATTAATATCCGGATATTCCTTTTATAATCATTTTGGCTGACAACATAATTTACTGTCTCAATTATTGCTCACAAAAACACCAAAACTTGAGCAGAAAAATACAATCTAAGATTTTTTGGGCACTTAGGATGTAAAGATGCAATAAAGGTAGTGATAAAGAAAAGATAAGAAAATAGACTAAAAAGCTAAGTAAGATATAGAATAGTGTGTACACTTTATCAAATCAATTACGTATTTCAATCTAAAATATATTATTTAGATAATTACTATTTATAAATTATTTTAGTCTATACAATTTATTAATAAATACATGTTTGAGCTATTTTTTATCATGTTACATAATTAACTAATGTTATAATTTTAATTTTGTAGACAAATTTATTTAATTTTTGGTATTTATTATGAAATTTAATGTTAAAAATATTTAAAATAAAATTTTATCCTTTATATGCAATTATAAAAAAAAGCTAATGTCCTTTTGGTAATTTGAACATGGAAAAGTAATTCTGATAACAATATCCAAATAGTATCATTTTATCAAAATCATTTTTTTCCACAAAATCTATTATACTCAGAATCTATTATCTAAACTCACTTTTATCACTTTTTCTTCAAAAGCTAATTCAAACAATATCAAAGAAAATGATATGGATTTTTCTTTGCGTTTTGGGTTTGAGCGTGATGTATCTGGAAATACTCCTTTGGTCCAATTTATAGGGCAGAGTATTTTTTTTTTTTTGTCCTTAATATAAACCACGACATTAAATTTATTATACTATTATGCAGTTTTTAGCCCTAATTTATTATTATGTAAATTGTCATTTTCTTGGACTTCTTATTAAAATATATATCTTAAATAGGGTTAAAGTTGGAATGTTATTATATTTTAAGATAGAGTTAATAAACTTTAATATTTTTCTTTGTTCTGGTGACTAACAAACTATTGGTTGACATGATAAGTGATCTCACCCTGTAAGAAGGGTAATACAAGTTCAAATCTCGAAAAACACACTTGTTGGGAGAGCTGTAAACGTAAGCTCCCATTCTAGATAGAGATTAGTTTTAAATCTAAAGTAACTTGAGCATATTTTGAGTTTATACCCAAAAAAAATTTATTGAAAGTGCCTTATAAATAGAAATAGAGGAAAAATACTAAATACAGTACAAGTCCAACTTTGGGTTAACTACAAGTAGTTTTATTGAAGTGGTAACACACACACACACACACGTATTTGGCTTGTACAAGAAACCAAATTATGAAAAATACCCAAACTGGAGACCAACCAAAAATATAAATTAAACCTGCTTGCATCTTAATTATTTACTTATTATAATATAGCAGGTGATCATTGGAGCAGCATAAACAAAACGAGTGAAATCAATATGACGTGGACAATTATTTGAGGATGCACGGTGCTGGATATATAGTGAAAGTACGTTTAGCTGTTGTTGTACCAAAACTGCTTCTGAAGATAAGCAATAATCTTCTTGTCAACTTTGAACGCCTTAGTGAGAACCTCAGGAGAGATAGGAGGAGTGGATCCAAACACAGCATTAGCAATAGTGATAACTCCCGGATTCTGACTACTGAGACCGGCGATCGCTAGGGCATTTTCATGCCCGATATTGAGTTGGAAGTGAATCATACCGATTGGGAACACAAACACGTCTCCTTTGTTGAGTACTATAGGGAAGAGGCGATTATTATCTTGATTGGAACTCACAAATCCGACCAAAAGCTCACCCTCGATGACGATCAAGATTTCAGTGCCACGAGGGTGGGTGTGGGGAGGATTGAGGCCGCCGGGAGCGAAATCGATGCGAGCGAGGGAGATGCCAAGAGTGTTGAGCCCTAATATTTCGTTCACAGTGACTGGAGTCACTTTGGAGCCCAATGGGTTGGATGTGTTGCCAGGATTTACGTGGAAAAAGAAATCTTCAGCCTTTGCTAGCTTGGGGTCTTTGCAAAATTTCCCATTCACGAACACTAGATCACATGGATATAGAGTAGTTAATTAGTAATCAATCAATATGAACATCCGAAATAAATACACACACAGACACAAACGAATGAATAGGAAAAATTAATCTTAAAATTTCACCAGATTTTTAGTCGAGTTGTTCTTTTTTTCTATTATGAGATCCTTATAGTTAGGGAAAGAAGTTACAGGGACTTAATTCAAAATCATTTGAAATTATAGGGACTTGTATATAAATCCCCCATTTTAAATTTGTTTAAGGATCTAGGTATAATTTGTCATTCAGCATGTGTAACTCTTATTCAGTTGTGTGCATACCTATATTTCAATCAAGGGCAAAACTAAAAACACTAGCACATAGCTAAGATATGTTGCACACAACTGAAAAAGTGTTGCATGCTGCGCCTACTTAATAAGAACCTAGATCCTTAGAGATACTTGGACAATAATCAAATGTGTGTGTGTTATATATCGTGTAGGTGGGCACGTACCTCCATTTTTGGTATCATTTATAGCGACACAAAAGTCTTGGAGAGGGCTTGGGTCATAGGCAGAAGCGAAGGAGAAAGCCAAAGCCAAGAAGGCAACAAAAGAGCACACCACTACTGAGCCTTTCATGTTTCTCTCTAATAATTCTTTTCCCTATAAATTGTGTGTTGTGTTGTGTGTTTATGACAACATTATGCATGAGTTATTTATAGCCCGAAGGAGCAGCCGACATTATTGAATTGGTAATAAATATTAGGTTTTAACTAATTAATTAAAAACCGTACTCTTTAACCACTACTTCACCTAACCAGGCCCCTCCCTTTTTTTTTTTCAAATGATGAGACATTTGGTGTCTCTGCATAAACATCAGAGAAACAGTAGACGATGTTTCATCACTCCGTATCATTCAGCACAATACCCACTTCCTCTACTACTTGCTCTTTATTTTATTATTTATAATTATAATATAGTACTACCTCTTTATAGTATAACTAATTATTTGGGGACCAACGAAGGGGAATTGAATTTGTTGAGATCGAGTCGTCAGTCAGTAATTTTGAGATTTCATCCATATACCAGCTTCTTCACAACATTCTTTGGTTGCTTGTAGAACACTTTTTCCCCCCTTCTTCGCAACACTCTAATATACTATGATAAAGAATAATTGAATTTATTATTTATTCACTCCTTTCCTAATTTTTTTGTCATCCCCTCCTTTCCTAAATTTTTTGGATTTATCTACCTATATCCCTAAATTTTTTTGGATTTTCCTACCAATAACCTGCACTACAAGCGACCTTTGGTTATGATAGGGGAATCTCCCCATCGCCAAGTAATCTCTTTTCTAAATTTAAAAGGTAGTAGAGAGGGATTTGTTTTTGCTCTCAATTTAAAATAACATTATAATCCACCTGCTCTTCTAAATTTAATTATAATCCCCCCCCCCAAACTCTCTCTATTGATTGCTCATATCAAGTGGGTTTTTCATCATCTAATGCAAATGATTAAAATGACTATTTTACTGAAACCAACACACAATTTTTTAACAAATTATTAATTTAACTAATTTTTTTTTAAGATCTAAAAATTAGTTATATAAATCAAATTTTTAGGATAAAAGAAAGTAAGAGTATTATTCAATCTTAACAACACTTTAAGCCTCTAGACTTCCACTGCATTATTAGTTATTAAGAGTTAATTAATTCGGACCAATTCTATTCTTAGTCATTGGAACTTCATATAAAGCAATTATATTCTTCTTCGAGGTGTACGTAGTCAAGAGTAGTTGGAAGGGTGGAACAAATTTTTTTTTTTTTTATTTGAAAAAAGAGTGGTTCACCTTAAGAATTTAAAATTTTCAAATGATAGGGATGCATATATATGGGTATGAATCTGAGTGATCTAGAAATATTCTCAAGAATAAGTTCAGTTTGTTATTATCCATTTATGTGGTAGGTTTTTAATTGCAACTCCTGCTCCATGGTCGCTGTATTTTTTTTAGATATAATATGTGTAATGCTAATTATTCGGTCTGATCTTTTTTATAAGATCTAAATAACTGAATTATGTAATTTAAAAAATATGTACGTTAAAATTAGTTAAAGGAATAAATATGTAAGAAATATATTTTTTTAATATACCCTTATTTATAAAGGGTTTGGGAGATGGAGGAATAGTGAGAAAATAGATGAAAGACTGCATGCATGGGAAAAAGATAATATATATTAACCAAGTGTAAAATGAGTACAAAATGCATTTAATACTAAAACAATCACAAACTATATCTTATAAAAAAGACCGGTTCAATATAAAATTTTGGATTTTATAAAAAAGGCTGGAGGTAGTACACACCAGCTAGGAGTAGGGGCAATATATTGCTAACAAAGTGAGATCCAATCTTTTTTACATGAAAATGAAAATGAAAATTGAAATTGATATTGTTTTAAGAAAAAGAAAAGTTGTTGTAATAAAAACATATAAGCATTCCCTTTGGTCCAATTTATAAGGCAATTTTAGCCTTTCTATCAAAATTAATGAGATGTTGTTAACTTACCATCAATTTTGTTGAAAATAAAATTAATAATTAAGCAGTTTTCCAAAGTTAATTAAGCTGTTTTTCACCTAATATTGTGTGGCTATCATGTTTTGCATAAAGTATAGTAAATATTTTCTTTAATACGAGTACCTTATAATAAGGATCAAATGTCATCCCTCCTAAAAGTATTTTATTAAAAAGACTAAAGGTGGTACTTTTTATTATATACTACCCTTTTTTTTTTTAAAAAAAAAAGGGCTATGATTCAACTTCATTATAGCAAATTCCCAATTTGCTACCATGAAGTGATCAACTTTCTATAATTCCGTAGAATTTTAATGAGAAGTTACCAATTTCAAAGGGGCAGTTGTGATTTTAGTTTTACTACTAGGAAGTTCTTAATGTTTTTTTTTTGGCTGAGCTGAAACTGTAAAAAAAAAAAATTCTTCTTGTGACTAGTAATTTTGGTGAAATGAATAGTTTTGAATTTGCAATCATAAATTTGTCAATTTGAAAATGATGATTGTGAAAATTGTCACAAACTAATTTATAGCACCTTCACACCGAATTGATATCCTTTCAGGTTCGCATTCTATGCTCAATGAATCAATAAGCAAGTGCTGCTCATCAATTGAACACAATATTTTGATAAATGAAGAGAACCTTAACAGTTGGTCTTAACTGTGGTTTTTCTTGTTAGCCAAAAAAAAAAAAAAAAAACTGTAGTTTTTTTTTTTTTGGATATTTCCTTTCTTAAAGCTTGGACACGTGGGTTTCTATTTCTTCAAAATAGATATGGTAAAACGGCCCAACTAGTGAGTCGTGGGTTAGCTTGCAACAAGTTAGGCTAGAGAGAAGTCCGCCTCAAGCATTTTTGCCAACCCAAACCCACTCTCCAACCAATATCTTTTTTGTAAAAAACAATATTTTTAAATTCTTTTTAATATTTTCAGTTTTTTCCCAAATTAAATTAAAAAATTTTATAGACTAAATTCAAATCTTTTTTATATTTCCATACTTTATGGTTAGACTAATCTCAAAACTTTCTAGTCCAAAAAAAAAAATCTCAAAACTTGTAAGTATAAATATATAATCCATTTTACAATGATTATTCTATTAATATATAAATAATAAATTAATAAAGAAAGTGAGAAGTTAAACATAAGTAATCATGTTACATACAACAGAGCTATGCTTAAATTAAGTATTAAATAATAAATTTTCTTCCTAAAAGTAAAATAAAGAAAAATTGTGAAAAAAACAACGACACTCAATTATATGGGTTGGCAAGTGTAGGTCGGAACGGGTTGGTAAAATATTAACCCAAACTTTCTATAACCCCACTGGTTAATAAGTTGGACCCGCTGACCCAACCCATATTATTTTGCTGTTCACCGAAACTGCAGTGCTTTACTTAATTATTTTGCTGGCTCCATATTTTGTAAGTTGCCATTATTTGCTGGTCTCTGCTCTTTAATGCTCAATGGTTAAGCTATATTATTATTATTTTTTGGGCTGGTATTTTTTCCTGGTTAGATGCTGCTCATTATTTGTTTTTATCCTATACTTTTTTTGTGCTTCTCTATTTTTGAATGCGTGTAAATATGGAGACTATTGTTTATATTTTTTTTTAATACAAAAAAAGTTGAAAAAAATAAGAATGTGTTACGGAAGAATGATATATTTGGGTTGCTGAATGGAAGGTTTTTTTTTTTGTTTTTTAATATTTGGAGTTAAATATATAAAAGATTAATTAATGCTCTGATCCACAAAAGGAATATACTTAGGAAGAGGCCAATGCAGCAGCCAATCACTGAATTCTCAAAATAAGATGTTATTCAAACAACCTCTTATAAATTTATTCTTATTATTCAATGCTCAATATTATTGGCATCCGTAATTTAATTCAAGTATGGTCTATCAACAGCCTCTGTTCTCTTGTCTTCCTTGTTTACTCAGTTACTGTATGTTCAAATGCCTCCTTCCTGTAAGGCGTCTGTTGCCTTAAGAGCTTCATTTCACCCATCTTCCCCATGAACGAAACATCAGGTAAGAGTTCTGACATTGAAAATTTTATTGATGAGCATGACATAAATCAGAGTTTTGACATTTTATTTGCACAAAATTTGCAATTACCAATATAATCTGGGTATAAAAATTTATCAGGTTCTTCTCATGTATTAAATTTTCAATAAGGGATGCTTTTCCCTAATTTTTCTTAAAAGGTGATCATTAGAAGTTGTTTTCCCTAACTTATATTGAAACCAAGCTTTTCTTTTGGGAAAATATATTGGGGATTCCACAATCAAATTTTCCAAGAAAACCATGGTTACGGTATAAGATACCTAGAACAACTTTCAATAATAATTTTTTTAATAAAATATATTATATTCAAAATCTATTCTTATAAATCACATTTCTAAGAGCTATTCCAGACACACCCGTATATCCTTAAGACGTATTTGAATTGGTAGTTGAAAAATGGAAAAGCTTTAGTCTTCTTTTTCTTTTCTTTTCTTTTCTTTTTGGTACAAAAGAAAGGACAAAGTCCCATGAATTAAAAGAATATCCTACAGGGGAATTCAATCCCAAACTATCATTTTCCACTAAGGTTCTTAAATCAACAGGGCACATATTTAAAAAGGTTGTGCCAAGGCAAACCTTTTTTAGCAAAGTTATGAGCCACTTTGTTTTGCTTTTAGGAAATATGTACCATCCGTAGCTAATCCTTTTTAAAAGTCTTCAGTAAGCAAAAAGTTAGAAACATGTTATGGGATAGCCCAATAAATTCAGTTTAATGAATGTTGGAAACTCCCTAACGGCCCCATGTTACTGGATCCAACAAAACATTTACTATTTCATCAAAATTGCGTCATATCAGTTCAATTAATTGAGTTAATAAAGGTTGATCCAGGTGGTAAACGAGTTGACTCATAACCATAAGGTGGGAGCTCTAATGCCGCCGGTTTGAGTAACTTATTAGTGAGTAATTTGTAAATACCTCTGTAAGAGCTTTTTGAATCTGGAGACATGCCCTGACCCTAATGAATCCCTAAAACCCAACTCACATAAACTTCATTATGTATATAAAAAAATTCAATTAGTTGAGGACAATAGGGAGATGAATGTCTCTATTGACATATCTCTCTATTTCCTCTCCATTTAATGTATCCAATATTAAATTAAGTTTCAATAGTTATGATTTAATGCTATATTAAAATACTACCTTCGGTTCAAAATATAAAAGCCAAATAACTAATACCCCATTTAGTACATTGGAACTGAGTATTTAGAATTGGAACTAGAAGCCAAATAACTGAGTTGTGAACCTCGAGCATAGCCACACAAAGAATCCATATATACCATTTCCCCCTCGAAGAGCATATGCATATGTTGTGGAAGTAGCTATCATTAAATTAAAATGAGACAAAATTTAGTGCATAAATAAAAGCTCAAAATTAGTGCACGTAGGTTAAAATTCAAAAAATAAAGCTTAATGATTTCTAATTGAGCTCATGCTATGTCTATCTTCTTCATAGATAGGAATCCCTTCAGATCTTTATTGTCCATTTAAAGGAGTATGACATTGCTTCTCCCATAATCTATACATGCATCTTCAAGTCAATGTGAGCATAGTCTGATACCAAACATTGATACTAATGTTAATAACAATTGATACTACCCACCCATCAATTCTCATTCACATCTCCTTACTTTACGTTATGTACCAAACATATTTATTTATATACCTATGACTATTATATATTATAATTTATTCATTATGTGTAAGTCATAGAAACTGGGATATGATGAACTTACTTTGGTGCTTTGGACGTCTGGGGAATCCTATGTGAAACAAATGGAAGAATTTAACTAAATGAATGAAATTTTGGCAAAACTCTATTGAAATTAATTACAAACCTGTGGTGCGAATTCTTCTTGTTGAACCTGCAGAGTTGCCATATCAAATACTCCCTCTGGTCCTAATTATAAGACAAAGTTGACTTTTTTGGAGAAATTAAGGAAGTCAATTAAATTACTTTAGAGTATTTATATTTTTAGTATCTTTAGATTATATATCAGTTTATTAGTCAAACTAATTAGTTTAGAAAAAAAGATAAAAATATAAATACTCTAAAGTAATTTAATTGGCTTCCTTAATTTCTCCAAAAAAGTCAACTTTATCTTATAATTAGGACCGGAGGGAGTACTATAGATCACATCTCATCATGAAACTCAGCCATAGGCTCACTTTGGTATGAGTCAACGAATTTCTTTATTGGTCAGAAGATCTTGAAAACTTGTTCTCGAATCTTGGCCATTATCTCATCACTCTGGTATATGTCTTAGAGAGTTTCATGGAGAGTCTCAAAATATTGTGTCAAACCAACTGCTTTTCCTACCCCTCTAACATGACTAAGGTGATATGTCATCTCACTTGCCGTTGTCACATGTTAATCCTTCCACTTAAGGGAAGAAACCTTGGACACTTCACTCTTCAAGTGCATCCTATGAGTCTATGACATATATATAATCAATAAAAATTATCTACAATTGATTCAGGATTTGGTATCAGACCAAGCTCTAACACTAAAAACCGATACCATACTTTCCATGTAAATAAAAATACCTTTCGATCTTACAAATTGTGAAAAATGACTTATTAGGTTCCAGCACTCATAATTCATAACATAAACAATACTACTTATATATTAAGAAAAGAAGTTCATATATCAATTTTTAAGAAGAACCATGTTTAGAAACATGTGAAAAATATGGTCAACATAAATAAAAAAGAATGGACAATGTTTTTTCAAGAACTCTTTCAAATACTAATTCTCATGGCACTAAACGAAAATTAGAATTTATTAACTCAACTTTCATTTTATAAAGGCATCTTAATTGAGTCACCCACTACAGCAAGAACATTAAAAAAAAAAAAAAGTTTTAAAAGCTAGCCCATGGTGGTAAACTCGCAAGAGATTTATTAAAATGGGTGCTTGATAAATTTGCCGGCAACTTATTGTGGGGAAGCAAATAAAGTTGAAGAGCATGGATGGTGTGCTATTTAATGGAGGTCTCAAGGTTATCAAAAGTGAATTTACAAAAAAAAAAAAAAAAAAAAGCTATTGAAGGACTATATAAGCAAATAACAGGGTACTGCCAGGATATTAGTGTACAAATTTACAATTAATTTACCACATGAGTTATCTAAGTTTAAGGGCCTAAATTAAAGCTAAGTCAGTATTTTAGTGCAATAAATAATATCTAATTTATTGGATATATTTTAAACTTCACACCAATTAGTATTATGGACGGAAGCTGGGCGATTCCTCTAGTGAGAGAAAGCTAGAGAGAGGGGCTCTGGAATTTCCTTCCCGTTAAAGGGTGGAGAACAGGTGCATTCTTTTCTTTACTCATCCCTTCATCTTCCACACTTCAGTGCTACCGCTCCAAATCTTCTTTGAACTCAATAACTTGATCTACATATATACGCTAGTGTCCTATTATTTGGTTTTTTTTTTAATTGGTGGTTTTTAATAATTCCCCCTCTTTTCACTTTTCCTGTACCATGCTTACCCTTTCTCATCTCTATTAGTTATAATCATTAGCTACCCTATCTTCCATATAATTTTTTGTTCTCATTTTCAATTAGGTGTCATGGTCGCCTGGTCGGTGATCCATTCAAATCTCTTCTGTCGTCTCCTTTAAGTATAATTACTTTTCTCTTCGCCGCCTTTTTTTTTTTTTTTGGAGATTGCTTACTGCATTTTCCAATTACCGTCGATCATCTTACGTGTTCATCTCTTCCCATTCCCATGCGTTCTTCTGCATTGCTTCCTCCCTCCTTTTCTTTCTATTTTCTATTTTTCTGGGCATTTTTCTTAATAAAACCTTTCATCTTCTCCTTCCCGCTTCTCTTTTCTATATATTCCACGTTAAGTTCCACCTTATTTTGTATCAAGTGTCTCTTGTTTTTTGGTTTTACCTAGTAAACCTCCTTCTTCCCCTGTTCTTCATTCCTTTAATCTGGCTCTTTGATTTCTTAAATTTTCTGTTTTTGTGCTTGAAAATGTCTTTCTTTTCTCAACCTCCCAGGGATCCCTCATTGACCCCTTCTTTCAATCTCAATCCTGATGAGCTCAATCATCGCCGTTCTCACTTTGCTTCATATGCTATTGCTCTCTTGGTTGACAAGCAAAATTTCTCTGTGGAGCGTCTTTCCCGCTGGTTACGATCATTATGGCTGCTTCATGACAGATTTGTGGTGGAAGGACAAATTGGCCATTTTTACCTCATCAACTTCATCAATATTCTTGGTCGAGATTTTGTGGTTTAGAATGGCCCTTGGTCTGTTGATAACTCCTTACTAGTAATTGACCGTTGGAAACCCAACATGATGCTTCGAGAGATGAAGCTGCTAGCATTTCCAACTTGGATTCAGTTCTGGGGTCTTCCATTAGAATATCAATCATCAATTGTTGCTGAAACTCTGGGTGACATTGTTGGTAATTCTGTCCTTGTTAACGGATCTCCTGACTGTTCTTGAAGCCTGCATTTTTTAAGAGTTAGAGTTTTATTGGGCCCTTCGCTTCCTCTAGTTTAGAACATCCGAGTGAGACTAGATGATGGTTTTATAGTCTGGGTTGGGTGTAAATATGAACGTATATTCAAAGTATGTGGACTCTGCCATGTTATGGGGCATTTAGCTCATGACTGTCACCTCACTTTAGTGGAAGCTTTTCAAGGAATGAATGTGGCCAACAATCGTGTTTTCCATCGCTTTGGCTCCAATTTCCTTCTGGATTTTCAT
Source organism: Inga laurina (assembly GCA_963855925.1). NCBI lineage: Eukaryota > Viridiplantae > Streptophyta > Magnoliopsida > Fabales > Fabaceae > Inga > Inga laurina. The sequence goes on along the minus strand of OY979701.1, from coordinate 46,842,329 downwards.
CCTAACCCAAGTGAAAATCTATGGAGAGACTGGATTGGTCATCACCATGCAAGAGGCTCTACCAAGATTCGATTCATGATCTATGGTCACAATGGCTACAAAGTCTATGAAACTCAACCTCAAGATGTGATACTTGGAAACGCTCGGCATAACAATGGCTTCATCCATTATTCCTTTAATGATTCTGATTCTGATTCTGATGTAGAGGGTGCTGACCTGCAACACAGGGACATCCCTGATTCTTCCCCTCAGATGACTCCTCCAGTTAACTCGAAAAATGATGAACCCTCCCCAGTCAATTCTCCAACTAATGCACCAGAAGTCTCTGATCAAGTAATTGCTGAGCAAGAAAGAGAAAATTCCTGGATGGACATAGACATGCTGCTAAATGATCTCTTTCCTTGAAAAATACCAGAGTTCATTCACGATCAATATGGGTCAAATCTTACCAATCAAAGTCTTCAAGTTTCTGGCCCACTTCTTAGTACTTCTAAACCCGTTACTGTTGACTCACCAATGTAGGCCCAGTTAGAACCGGCCAATCATCCTAATCTTCGACTGGTCAAAGATAACTCTACTACCACCTCATCTCCGAAACTGTCTCTGGAAGTTTTTTTTCCTGATGGTTAGTCAAACTCTTCTAATGAAATCTTTGTGTCACCTCATCACCATCCCTTACCTCCTTCCCCATTATCACCCTCACGCTCATAGTCAACACCAATGATCCTCCATTTTCTCCAAGGAATGTGACTAGTGGTAAACACTTTAAGTGTCATCAACTGCTTGCCCAACTTGCCGACTTCAATCCGGAAGCTGTGAATCTGTTACGTCAATGTATTAATCTATTAGGAAAGGTCCCTCATGATTCATCTGAGGCTTCATACTTTTCTCTACAGTATGAATCCCAGCCTCTGCAACAAGTTAAATGGCACTTCTCAAAGAATATTCCTGATTTTCCCCAAAATATCTTCGAGTGGTAGGAACAAATGGTGGTTCAGGAAAACTGGGATAATTCGGGTTTCGACATCTACTTCTCGAAACAACATAATATTTCTTATAACTGGCAAGTGGTATCTAGAGATCATGTTGACTTTGAGGATTTTATTGTGAACTCCAGCTCTTTCTTTTGGCCTGATTTTGCTGATTACCCGATTGATTTTGCTGAGGGGCTATTGATGAAGACTGAAAATGGTTCATCTACCTTTCCATAATAGGCATAGAGCATCATCACCCAACTAATCCTCAGAAGTATCAACTTTCTCCTCCTGATCTTCAACCCAAAAAGAAGCAAAAATGTTCAAGAGAGCTTGATCTAAATATTGACCCCAAGGCAGATCTTAGCTCAGGCACCTGTAAGCGGCAACCTTATGCGGTTCTTGCTTGGGATCATATTCTGAAGAAAATCAAAGTTGTGACTACTGATACTTCCATTGTTTCGGCTCGGGAAGCTGCCATAAACTTGTAAGTTGAAACTGGCGAGGATTTTGAAAAGCCTCGGCAGTTCAACGTTGTAGGCGTCTGGTTGATTTGCATTGCCCTGATTTTCTTTTTTTGTTAGAAACAAAAATTTCTTCCCAGGATGCCTACCTTTCTATTGCAAATTATGGTTTTAGTCCTTATTGTGTCACATATGCTGTTAGAAAAGGAGGTGGAACCCTTATAGCTTGGAAATCCTATTTATCAGTCCAAATAATTGATATTTCTCCTTTTGTATGTCATTTTAAAGTTAATGAAATCAATGTGCCTTCTTCTTATTTTGTTTCTCTGATACATGGACCTCCGAAAACTCATTTGAGGCACATTCTTTGGGACTGGATGCGCAACTTTTCAGTTTCAATGCATTCCCCCTGGTTGTTGATTGATGATTTTAACCAGATACTTTATTCTACTGATAAATTAAACTGTTCTGGACAATCTAGTAGCATATATGAATGATTTTAAGCAATGTCCGGATGATTGCAATCTACACCAAGTCCCTCAAAAAGGCCCCAGTTTCACATGGCCGAACAATTAAAAAGGTGAGGACTTTGTTCTTGAACGCATTGACAGAGCTTTTATTAATTTACAGTGGCTATTTGCTTTTCCTTGTTCTTTTATCAACACTCTCACTATAGCTTCTTCGGATCATAGTCCTCTTATTTTTTGCCAATATGATGATATCAAGAAAAAAATTTTAAAAAATTTGAGGAGTTCTGGTTTGGATTTAAAGACTGCCATGATATAATCACTCAATGCTAGTTGGCTAGTTATCAAGGATCGACTTCCTATATTCTTTCTTGTAAACTCCAGACAACTTTGAATTCCTTGTTAGAGTGGAGCAAATCATCACTAGGCAATCTTTTTTGAAGAATTTCAGCTGCTAAAGAGGAACTCAAGACTATCTCTTCGTCTTTAAATATATCCAGCTCAGTCTCTAGAGATCAAGAACTTGCTCTAATTTCTGCTAAGCATAATCTGAAATTTTTGTATGAATGTGAGCATAGCTTCTAGTCATAAAGAGCCAAACTTCAATGCATTGTTGGTGGAGAAAGAAACACTCAATTTTTTCATGCAACAGTCTCAAGGAGAAAGGCTAAAAATCATATATGTAGTATCATGAGGGAGAATGAAACATGGACTAGTAATACTGATGAAATATTGTCCTTGGTATTATCACACTTTGAATAGGTCTATTGCTCTACTGGCAGCCTTCCTTGCTCTGAAATTCTCTCTCGACTTCAAACTTATCTTTTGCTGCTCTATCTAAGATTTAAGACCAATTAGCCTTTGCAACATGGTCTACAAGATTATTTCAAGGTGATTTGTTTGAGAATGAAGAGTATCCTCAACAAATACATTGCTCCTTTTCAATATGCATTTTTAAAACGAAAGAGTGATTACAGATAATATTCTTCTGGCTACTGAATTGATGAATCATATTCACTCGACAACTACTGGCAGAAGGAAATTAATGGCCCTTAAAATTGACTTCTCTAAGGTTTTTGACTCTCTTTCATGGAATTTCTTCCAAGCGGTATTAAAAGTTATGAATTTCCCTAAAATATGGATTACGATGGTGATGCAATGTATAACAAATGTTAGATATCAGGTAGTGTTGAATGGATAGATTGCTGGCAGCATCAATCCAACAAGGGGTATTCATCAAGGAAATCCTCTTTCTCCTTTTATCTACATTCTGGCAGCTAATGTGTTATCTTGCATTCTTAACAAGTTTGAAAATGCAGGACAATTAAGAGGAATTAGAATCTCCACTACTGCCCAGCTGATTTCTCATTTATTATATGTTGATGATTCTGTTTTCTTTTCAGAAGGAGATGATCAGAGTATTAACTCCATTAAAGCATCCTTGGACTTATATAGCCTATGGTCTGGTCAGAGAATTAATAGGTCAAAATCCTCTATTGTTTTCAATCCAAACATTGCTTATACTCAAAAGTTGGCTTACTTAAGGTTTCTTAGGGTACGTTTCACAAATAGGTTAGGAAAATAGCTTGGCATATGGATTGACCCTGGTAGAAGCAAAATAATGATTTATTCTCAAGTGCTCAACTCTATTGATCAAAGAACCGCTGCTTGGAAGGAAAAATTGCTTTCTCAAGCTTCCCGCCTTATGTAATAATCCAAATTTTGATTAAGGGCTAATGACAATTATTGAGAATGATTTGTGAATTAAAGTTGATTTGAGATCCAAATTAATTATTGGAAATGCCTAACATCATGTATTTTTGCGTAATTATTTGATAAAATAATTTTTAGGCTAAAATTAAGGGAAATGGTGCTTGGAGAAGAAGAAAAGAATTAATGTGTTATGTGACAATTTAAGTAAATATGCCATAATCAGTGAAAAAATTGAAAGAATGGAAAATTATCGGTCAATTAATCAATGATTAATGAAGAAATTAATTACTAACTAAGATAAATAAGAAACGTGACTAAATAGCTAATGGATTAGTTAGTGTAACCATGTGATTGCTTATTCAATGAGAAATAAGGAGATTGAGACATGTGGCATGTGAAATGATGGGAGAGTGGTTAGTTGAAGTCAAACCCCAATATTTTAAACATTTCTTCTCTCTCCTTCCCCTTGAATTTGGCTGCTAGGTATAGGAGGGGGTAGAAATTCTGTGCTCTCATCTTCATCTTCATTATCTCACACTCTCTCTCTTGCTTTGTCCATTTTTGCCATCTTGAAGGAGGAAAGAGAAAAGAAAAGCTTGAGATTAAGGTAAGATTTTGACCTCAAATACTCAAACTCTCTTCTATAATTTGTTCCTTGGGTTGAGGTCTTCATTTCTATGGTTTTAGATATTTCATTGGTGGTGTTTTGAGGATTCAAGAAAATCTAGAGATTGGTGAAGCAAGGAACACCTTTGAGAAAGTTGTTGAGGTGAGTAAGATGAACACTTTCATATAAGTTTTGTGGCATTTAGTTAAGTCTTGAAATTTTGGAATGTTGCCCTATTTTTGAAAAATTAGGGTCATTGAGACTTTGATACGTTATGGTCATGGAAAGGGTGTCTTGTGGTGTGTTTTGAATTGAAAGAATGGATTTGAGGTTGAATTGCGAAGTTTTGAGTTTTTGAGAAATTGCATTATGTTGTTGCCTATGCTATATCATGTGAAAGTAATGTGAATATGGTCATTTTGGTGTCTCCATTGGTTTCCATGTGAAATTTTATGTGGAAATGAGTTTTGGAACCATTGGAGACCTAGTTTGCAAAATTGGAAAATTTTGGAAAATGTTAAGTGTGAATTGCTGTGCAATGGGCTAACTTTGCATGGTAAGTTGAAAAAGCAAATGGTATTGAAATGCTTTGAAATTTTCTAGTTTTGTAGTTCATATTGCAAGTTTTCCATTGATATAAAGTTTGGTTAATTTTGACTTCTGTGCTAAGAATTATGGTCAATTGAAAAAAGCCAAGAATCAGGGCAATTCTTGGCTGCAGCCAGAGGATGCTGATTGCGGCCTAAAACCTTCAGACATAATCTTGGTCATGGCCCAAATGTTTCTATCCATTCTTGGCTGTTGTAATATCCTGGATTGTAATCAGGGGATAATAACTTCAAATGATGTAATTAATGATAATTAAGCACATTTGAAGTATATATTGTGTAATGTGATGTCAAGATCATTAGTAATGATTTAATGAGTAATGTACTAATCAGGGGTAAATCGGTAAATTTACCAACCGTCTGGTTAGCTAATGATGAGGAAAACCCCTTAGTAATCAAGATCAATGGTTGAAATTGAAAGATCAAGGGGTGGAATTTTGTGCATGTGGATTTAGGTGAGATTATGGTGGGAAGAATGGGATGGTGCCAAGTGGCAAAATAATGACCATTGGATGAGTAAAAGTTTTCAAACTTTCCCTCTCTCCCTCTCAAGTCGGTTTGTGCATAGGGAAGAAGGAAATGATGTGATCATCAATATCTCATTTTTCTCTCTCATCTTCCTCCATTTTCGCTGCACAAGCTAAGGAAAGAGAAAGAGAAAAGCTTAAGTCTTGGTAAGTGGAGGTCTTTATATGCCTATGTACCCTTCATTAATGTTGATCAAGAGGATGAGAGCTTGACTTCTATGATTTCAGAATTTCCATTGGTGGTGTTTGATTGTTGGACAAATTTGAAAGTTGGTGGAATCAAGGTGCTGATTTCGGCAAGTTTAAGAGGTTGGTTTGTGAAGAATTTTGGTATATATGTTATAAGGTTTGCTTAATCAATGAAAATTCTGGAAATTTGACCTAATTATGATGTTAAGTGAAGGGTAGGTTTTGATTAGAGTGTCACTGTTCATTTGGTCAGTTTTGACACTTGGGAGTGATTAGAATTTGATTTGAAGTTGGATAAGGGAATTTGTTAGAATAAGGTTTTGAGTGGTTTTATGATTTAGAGTGAGAATATGTTGATTGAGTTGAATTTGGGTTGTTTTTGGTTGCCAATGGGTTCCTTGTGCTGAAATAAGTGAGGATGAGCTTTGACACAAGTTTTAGAACCATTGGAATTCATTTGGTGAATTTTGGAGAAGTTTATCAGTTGCTGCGATCTGGTTCTGATGGGTATCACTCGAGTAAGAAGGAGTCTCACTCGAGCACAAGATGAACATGCTCGAGTGAGCATGTGTGTGCTCGAGTGAGGGTGCATAAAACACTGGGGGTGAGCATTGCAAGTTATCACTCGTGGGTAGTTTGCCAAGAGTGCGCTGGCACTCGCGAGCATTGGGAGATCACTCGAGCACTGGTGTTTGTGCTCGAGTGAATCTGTTGCCTGGGAGTTGGGTTGCTCTCGGGTGGACACTCGCTGGACCTCACTTCCTTGTGCTCGAGAGCACAGGTGTTTGTGCTCAAGTGAAGGTAGAGGAAGATGTTGAGAGGTGCTCTCGGGTTGTCACTCGCAGGCCTCATTTCCGTGGTGCTCGAGTGCTTCTGAGGTCTCTGCTCGAGCACAGCCTCTTGTGCTCGAGTGAGAGTGTAGAATTGTCGCGGGAGTTGCTCTCGGGCAAGCACTTCCTGCATCTCACTCGCATGTGCTCGAGTGAGAACGGGGGGTCATGCTCGAGCACGGCCTTCTGTGCTCGAGTGAAGGGACCAAAAATCAGTGTTTAGCTTTCTAAAGAGGGATCTTTGGGGATAGGTATCCCAACCCTTTAGGCATATATTTAGGCATTTAATGGCCATTTAAAGAGCCCAAATGAATACCAACCCTTTAGGCATATGTTTAGGCATTTAATGGCCATTTAAAGAGCCCAAATGAATACCAACTTAGAGTGTTATTGAATTAAGAACTTGGAAAAGAGATTGACTTAATGTCCCTATTTGATTATAGGATTTGACATCTGCTATCCTCGTGAGCCTACTGTGCCAGCAACCTTCAGGAAAGGATCAGGTAGTGACTTTCTTTCGTACCATATATGATGCATTGCATGTGTGTGATATCGTTGATTGGGAATGGATTCGTATGCTGCGATCTTTGTGGATTTGTGTTAGCACTGTCATTCCGATAGTCCCTGAGTAGCCAACAACGGTTCGGGTTTAGGCAGTGTGCCTTCCCGGCGGAGAAAGGGGATGAGGATGAAGTGTGATATATGTGATATGTGAGCCGAAAGGCTATTTGTGAGGCCGACGGGCCATTTGTGAGAGCCGGATAGCTGTATGAGCTATAAGGCTATGCTTATGCACTGCCACGCCAATAGTCCCTGAGTAGCTAGCAACGGTTCGGGTTAGGACTGTGTGCCTTCCCGGAGGAGAAAGGGGATGAGGGTGGAGTGTGATATGTGCTGCTGTTGTATGATGATTTGCTTACATGCTGTGTGTTTATATGTGGTATAAATGTTTTGTTACTACTGGGATTCTTTTGAATCTCATTCTTTCCTTGAACTAACCTTTCAGACAGGGCGAGTGGTTCCAAGGAGAAGCGCGTGACCCGGAGCGGGTAGAGTTCCGTAGGGACATTTATTTTGGACATGTTGGTTAGACCGTTTAATTGGGGATTACTGTATATCGTTGAGTTGTAAACGGTTTGAATACTTGAGCCTGTAATTCCCTCATCAGGATTTGAAACTATATATATATGTAGTTGAACCCGGAGGTTGCCGGGATTTTGGTTATACACTCTGTCATACGTAAATGTAGATAAACTGCACAGGTGATTATATTCGATAATTGAACTTGAGACCGGAAGAGGAATGAAGTTTTGAAAATTTCGTAAAGTCCCTACTACTAAAGGGAACATTTTATGGGTTTTGAACTATTCGACGGTCTCTAATTTAATTTAATTACCTAATATCGAATTATAATTACGTGATTAAAGGCAGGGTGTTACAGCTGTAGCCCAGGATGCTGGCCGTGACCTAAAACTATCTAACCTTCTCTTGGCTGTGGCCCAAAGGAGGTTGACTACTGTAACCCTCTCTGTAATTATATCTGAAATACGCGATTAAAATGAAATAGAGACCAATAATAATCAAAACTCATTTAAAATCCCATCCTTGAGATAGGGTTTTCAAAAATACCTTTTAAAATCTAATTAACTTAGTCTCATATTCACAATTCGAATACAATTACTACGCGAAGAAAAATCACATTCATATAAATATCAGAGTGCACAACATAATCATCCTGATAATCTCGGGTACATACCTTAGCTAAAGATACACAGGGCATAATTGCCCATTACAATTCTTCAAATGGGGATTACACAATCTCATCTCAAATTCATAACCATTTTTTCAACCGAATCATGTGCAGTTTTCACAACTCATTGGTAACCAGCTACCAACTCTCATCTCGAAAGAGTTTTAGCCACTCCCTCCACGAGCCACTTGCCCTGTCTAAATTGTTGGTAGGGGAGGGTGAGATTCGAGAGAATCTCAGTAGGAAATAGATGCCATAATGTATGCATGATAGATGCTATGTGTATGACATGTTAGCTTTATCTAGATGCATGCCACATAATGACATTTCTGCATGCTCAATGTTTCATGTAACAAAACTATGGTCACAGCAAAACAGAAACAGAACTTCATTTATACAAGTATGCTCTACACAATCAAGTAAAGCAATCACATACATCACTACACAAGCAAAGATATCAAATATATGCAAGTAAGGTAAGTCCCCTACCTCTAGTATTTTCTCCTCTATTTGCGTGCCAGCAACTCGGGGCTTCACATTTGATCCTACAATGTCAAATATACTATTTAGATACTTCCATAGTGTTTATGGGGGTTATATGAGGCTATATTGAAAATTTACTAAAATACCTTTGGGACCCGGCCCGGCCCCACCATACCCGGTCCGACTATACTTTTCCTGAAATTTTAACATGGGCTATTCTAACATATTTCCGCCCAAGGAATCCATTGCCGAACTTAAAATTATCAAATTCAATGTCAATTTACAAATTTACCCTTGGCAGGCCCACTTTAAGGGTTTCTAGGGTGTTTTCGTAATTATGCTTTTTCGGCCTTTTCCGAAAAATTGACCAACTGTAACCCCACCTAATTTTCGCTCCTGAACTCAATGGAATAATCAAATAATTGAAAATCCATCTATAACCCCTCCAAACTAGGCTTGGCCAAAATTCTCAATTTCCTGGGAAATATTGGGGTTTTTTCGGTTTCGGCTCAGTAAATGCGTTCCTTTCTACTCCTAACCACTTTATTGACTATTCCATTATGTTATAACTACCATTTAGTACAAATTTTGGCAGCATAACACTACTAACACAACATTTCCAAATTTTACAAACAAAGACAATCCGGCGAAATTTCACCGATTAAATTGTCCACAGCAGCTAGAATAGTCAATATATGAAGTTTAGGAAGTTACCTCTTCTTTCTTCTTGCTTTTACTTCTTGTGGCTGAAAACCTTAACTTAAAAAGACCAAGATTTGTGCTTCAAATACCTTACATAATATAGAAGAGAAGCTTAGGAGAAGGATTATATGCGTTAGGTACGAATTTACCGAAGAAATCAACCTACCTTGCGAGTTTTCTTCCTCTTCTCTCTGTAAAACTTCCTCTCTCTCTTTCTCCATGGTGCTGCACGGTTTTTGGCTGATGGAGGAAGAGGATGATGACTTTATAACATTTAGCTTATGTCATCTTTAATTATGATGATGTCATAATTCCAAAATTGACATTTTCGGATTTTCTGGCAGATTTTCTGCCCAATCTTTGAAAAATCATAACTAGTTTTAGAAAAATTGAAATGAGGTGATACTAAAGCCAAATGAAAGCTATTTATGTCTTCTCTATAGCAAAAATATGGTCCATTACCAAAAATCACCAAAACATTCCAGATTACATAAAACTCATCACTGCCCCAAAACAGAGTTCAGTTTCCATCCCAAACTTTGGACAGTCATATCTCCTAGCTCATAAAACGAAATGGCACAAATTATATGTCCATTTTGAAGCTTGGGATGTGAAATTTAAGACTGAAAAGTTTTAGAATGTTTAGACACCATTTGGTTATTCAAAACGTTCACACAAACTGACTACCCAGAATAGAGTTTCACTGGACAGAATTTGAGATTTTGCATCTTTACTTCCAATGGTTCCATTTTCATACCAAACATCATTCCCACATAAATTTTCACAAGGAATCCATTGGAAACACCAAATAAATCAAATTCACATCTCATTGACATGTTTTCACAACACTCTCAACATGTCAACACAATTCACATTTCAAAACCTAACATTGCAACTTTTCCATTCCAAAGTTCCAAACCAATTTCAATGACATCAAAACACACTATGACACCATTTCCAACACAATACCCCATTCAATTATTCCCTCTATTCTAAGTCAATTTGGATGTTAATCCACAATTGAACTCAAATACAGGGTTTCAGCGCTGCTCACAACACACACGAATCATATTCGAGTGCCAAATCACATCATAATCTCCAAAAGAGTTATTTATCACTAACCACATCCACTTTTAAAGTTGTTAACCCTTAATCACAATTTGGGATCTTGCTAAACCGGGGCTTAGCAATCCACTAATCTCATGCTTATTCTCTAAGCTCAAGCCTCAAAAGTCGGGGTATTACAACTGCTACCCATGACCTTCTGACCATATCTTGGCCGTGGCCCAAGGGTGGGCTGGCCTCAGCCAACCCCTATTTTTCAGTACTTTTAGTTTTGCAAAGTGGTCTTCAATCTAATACTTCTCAACCCTTTAGGGCTTTTGTTAAAAACTTTCATAGCTACCTAAAGGATACTAATGATAACTAAATCTAAGTATTTTGAAGTCATTTAAATATTAGATAGGGAATAACACTTTGTCCCTAATGATGGATTATAGGATTTGAAATTTTCCCTTCTCGCGATAGACCGGTGCCAGAGCACGCGAGGAAAGAACAAGTTGGTGACCTTTCTCTTGTGTTGTGTATGATACATTGTATGCATGACTTATCATTGTTTTGTCATTGTGAAATATGTTGTATGAAACCTTGCTGTAGTGAAACATGTGGATGTGAAATATGTAGTTCTGCGTTGTATCATGAGCAATTTAGCGTGAGCAGTTGTAGGGGGTGATACACGTCACAACTACCCCTACCATTGTAATTGCCGTTGTTGTGTTGGGGTATTGTGAATTGCCCACTGTTGAGAAACATGCCGGTATGGCTATGTTGTTATGAAATATGTCATATAGAACCATGCTGTGCTGAAACATGTTGTGAGATATGCCTTTGTGCATTGCAGCGTGAGCATTACATCGTGAGCAGTCGTATGGGGTGATGCATGCCATACCTACCCCTGGCGTTGTAAATGCCATTGTAAATGACGTTGTTTTGTTGTTGTGTCGTGATTTGCTTACATGCTTTATGGTTGTGCATATTATAAGTGAATTTTTACTACTAGGATTCTTTAGAATCTTATTCTTTCTATAAAACAATTTTCAGACAGGGCCGATGGTTCTAAAGAGAAGTAGGTGACGAAGGGTGCATAGAGTTCTGAGCTAGAAGATTTATTTTGGATATTTTTATCATGCCCTTAACTTTTTGGATATTTTGTTAGGAATTAATTGTATATGTTGTAGATATTGAATAGTTTTGTGTAATCCCCTAGAATGGTAAGCTGATTATGGGGCATTTGTAACCCCTTTTCGTAATTAATATTCAGAATACGCAATTAAAGTGAAATAGAGACCAATAACAATCAAATAACATTTATAAACCCATCTACCATACGGGGTTTTCACAAATACCTTTCAAAATCATTTATAACCTGGTCCCACATTCACATTCCGAATACAATTACTATGCGAAGATAAATCACATTTAATATATTAGAGTACGTAATGTGATAATTCCGGATTCTATTTATTAACTCAAGCTTTATAGGGCACATTCGCCCATTACAAGCCCTCATATGGGGATTACACAAATCCATTTCAAATACATAACAAATCCTCATCCAAATCATATACAGTCATCCCAATCGAATAGATAACCAACTACCAACTCTCATCTCGAAGGAGTCCTAGCCGCTCCCTCCACGAGCCACTTGCCCTGTCTAAATTGTTGGTAGGGGAAGGTGAGATTCGAGAGAATCTTAGTAGGAAACAGATACCGATATGCATGCAAGATATGTGTTTAATGCATGACATGCTTGCATTACATAACTCATGCCCACACAATGACATATCTGTAAACTCAATGCTTCAAACAATATACATATGGCCATAGTATAACAGATACAAAGCTTCAATAGTTCATATATGTTTCATATAATCAAGCAAAAAAATAACATGCATCAATACACCAACACAAATATCAAATATATGCAGGAGAGGTAAGTTCCCTACCTCTAGTCTTTTCTCCTCGATTTTCGTGCCAACAACTCGGGCCCTCAACTAGATCTTACAATTCCAAATGTACCATTTAGACACTTCCATAGTGTTTCTAGGGGTTAGATGAGGCTATATTGAAAAATTACTAAAATGCCCTTGGGGAGCCGGCCCGGCCCTACTGTACCCGGTCCGGCTGTACTTTTCCCGAAATTTTATCTTGGGCTATCCTGACTTATTTTCACCCAAGGAATCTACTTCCGGATTTGGAATTATCAAATTCTTTGTCAAATTATAAATTTACCCTTGGCAGCCTTACTTTAAGGATTTTATGGGTGTTTTCATAATTATGCTTTTTTGGCCTTTTCCGAAAAAGTGACCAACTGTAACCCCACCTAATTTTTGCTCCTGAACTCAATGGAATCATCAAATCATTGAAAATACATCTCTAAGGCCTATTTATAGCTTTGGCCAAAATATACAAGTACTCCGGGAAAAATTGGGGTTTCTCGGTTTCGGCTCCGTAAACACGTTCCTTTCTACTCCTAACCACTTTATTGACTATTCCATTATGTTACAACTACCATTTAGTACCAATTTGGGCAGCATAACAGCCCCACACACCCATTTTCCATTTTTGAAACCAATGACAATCCGGCAAAATTTCACCAATTAAATTGTCCACAACAGCCAGAATAGTCAATACACAAGAGTTTGGAAGTTACCTCGAGCTCCCACTAGCTTTTCTCAAGAGTGGCTAAAAATCTATCCCTTCTTAACCATGAAAATTGAGCTTCCAACACCTTAAATAACATGAAAGAGAAGCTTAGGAGGAAGGTTATACGCGTTAGGAGCTAGATCGTCGGAGAAATCGGCTTATCTTGTGAGATTTCTCCTCTTTCTCTCTCTAAGAGCTCTCAACACACTCTCTCTCCTTGGCTGCTGAACCTCATGACAGAAATGGGAGGAAGAAGAAGATGGGAAATATTTTAATTCCATGCTGATGTCATCTTTTATTTTGATGAGGTCATAATTCCCATTTTCGGATTTTCTTCAGATTTTCTGCCCAAATTTTGAAAAATCATAACTAATCTTAGAAAAATTGAAATGAGGTGATCCCAAAGCCCATTGAAATATATTTAAGTCATCGTCATAGGAAAAATATGATCCTTTACCAAAAATCACCACAAATTTCCATAATTACATGAAATTCCATTGCTGTTCCAGATTTTGACGCGGTTTTAACATCAAACTTTGGAAAACCATAACTCCTAGTTCACAAAATGAAATGACACAAACTATATGTCCATTTCGAAGATTGGAATTTGAAATTTAAGACTGGAAAGTTTCATAAGTTTTAGAGACCATTTGCCTACTCAAAAAATTAATACAAACAGACTGCCCATAATAGAGTTTCACTGGTCAAAATTTCAGATTTTGCATCTTTTCTTCAAATGGTCCCATTTTCATACCAAACATCATTCCCACATAAATTTTTACAAGTAATCCATTGGAAACACCAAATCAATCAAATTCACATTCCATTGACATGTTTCACCAATAATCACAACATGTCAACACAAGTCACAATTCAAACTCACATTGTGATTCTTTACTTTCCAAAGTTCCATACCAATTCCAATGAACTCACACACATGGGATTCCAGCCACTCAATCTCACAACAAATCAACCCTAACCATTGATCTTCAAGTTACCAATGAGTTTCCTCTTCGGTAACTGACTAATTAGTTGGTAACTTTACCGTTTTGCCCCTGTTTATGGCAATTCCTCCTGAATCACCACTAAACACATCATACTTTTCCAATTAGCCACAATATGTGCCCTCCCTCTATTTTAAGTCAATTTAGATATTAATCCATAATTGAACTTAAATATTGAGTTTTGGCACTGCTCACAACGCATATGCATCACAGTTCACATCATAATCTCCAAAAGGGTCAATTTATCACTAATCACATCCGCTTTTGGAGTCATCATCCCTTAATCACAATTTGGGATCTTGCTAAACTGGGGATTGGCAATCCACTTATTTCAGGCTTATTCTCTAGCCTCAAGTCTCAAAATTCGAGGTATTACAACATTTGTGCCCTGTAAACCCTTAATTGATTAATGGAACTCGAGTGTGTCAGGAATTTATATTGCACTCTGATATTTATGAATGGAATCTAATTGTAAGGCCAACAGTATATTTGAAATGTGAATATGAGACCGTGTTGAACAAGTTTTAGAAAAGTTTTTTGAAAACCCTGTTTTGGGAAATCGAATTTTTAATAAGCCCCAATTTATCTTGTGGTCTCTAATTCAACATAATCACATATTTATGAACTTTAATCTCAACCACGATGGAAGGGATTTACATTTGTGGTATTAGAGATGTAGTTCTTGGCAATGTTAGGATTTGCTAGGATAGTGGCCGTAGTTTGTTGGCTTAGTGATAGATGATGACCCATAGTTACTTGTTGTATATACACATGAGTGTTCTTGCGGTTTATGATATATGAGTTTAAGGACTATGTGTATACATTAACTATGATAGTAACGTGGTAAATCATTGGTAGAATCAAAGGACACAATGGTTCACCCTATATTTAGAAGGGTTGGCCCTGAGGTGAAGGAATTAAATGACAATCTACTTGATCCTTTGTAAGAAATGATGGGATTAATAATGGAGTAGAGGGATATGATTAATGAGTTGAGAAAAGAGCTCAGAGAAGAAAAGGCAAAATGGAATGAAGATCGAGTTCAGTTTATGCAGGAAGAGACTTGAGAGGAAACACATAATGAGGAGATTGTAGAAGGATCAATGCGAGTATAGGAGTCTTCACCTCATACTGTACTGAATCAAGAATCACTTGGGGTGCCAGCTCAAGAGGAAAGAGATTTGCAATTTTGGGTCGCTAAGTTCTGCAAGCATCTACCTCTGGTGTTCAAGGGGAGGTTTGAACCCCAGGCAGCTGAGGATTGGTTGAACCGATTGGAGAAAATCTTCAAAGTCTTAGATTGTCCACCGAAGGTGAAGGCATGGTTAGCCATGTATAATTTGGAAGGGGATGCAGACCGGTGGTGCCGGAATATCGCCCTAACACTGTGGAACTGGAATGTGCTGTTGACTTAGGAGCTATTTCAAGAAAAGTTCAACGATAAGTGTTTCCCCAAGTCAGTGAGGCTCAAGAAGGAATTCGAGTTTCGAGTGATTAAGTAGGGTGATAGGAGACCTTTGACGACTACTTATCTCATTTCATCTGGCTATCCAGGTACTTCTCTTATTTACATCGAATGGATGATAAGGCGTAGAGTTCAGATATGTTAATCCGGGGTTGAGGCATGAGCTAAGGAAAAGATTAGCTACCCACCAATTTATAGAGTTTACCAAAGCAGTGGAAGAGTGCAGAATCACCAAAAACAACCTAAGGGATCTATACCCAGCCAAGGGTGTTAGAAACTGAAGTGAGTCCAGCAAGGGAACTTCTTCCCAGAAGCGTAAGGGGCAAGAATCCTCATCCATGGTCTGAGATAAGAAACCCTATGGACCTGAGGATCGTAGGAATCAGAGACCACCTGTGACATGGATATGTCCTAGTTATGGCAGAGCGCATAGTGGCAGAATGTGTTCAGGGCAAGTAATCTGCTTTATCTGTAGGCAGACAAGACACATTGCTAATGAACGCCAACAACAACCAGTGGAGAAAAGGCCTAGGAATCAAAGCAAAGTGTTTGCTATGACACATGAGGAAGCGCATAAGTCCCCTGATCTGATTTAAGGTAAAATTTTTTGATGGTAGTATAATGGGAATTTCATTTGATTCAGGTGCTAGTCATCCCTTATTTGCTTATAACTTTGTGAAATGCTTAGAATGGTACGAGTATAATTGCCATTTGATGTGCATGTGTCGATGTTGAGGGTTATCGAGGCTATGACTGTTAATAATTGTGTGAATTGTGTGTTAATCATGGTAGGGTGAAAGCCAGTGGTTAAATTGTGTTGACTACATAATCATGGGGGGGTTCTCACTTGTGAGGGCACTTACCCTAGCATGGTCAGCATGGCTAACCACAAGCTGGTTGCACCGGTGTTGACCTTAGGCCAAAAGGTGATATGTAAAACTTGAGTCTGCTATAAGTCTGTAGAGACCATGCCAAGAGTCTTTCGGTAGCTAACAACAGCCGTGGTAAAGGTGGGTGAAAGAGGATGAGGGTGGGGTATAGAAATTGAGACTCCTGACCAGCCACCTGGATAGAAGAGACTAAGACTTCAAGTGGGCTATTTTGTAGGGTGCTTCAAATAGAAGAGATTGAGATTTCGGAGTGGCCCGATGTTGTTGTTGATGCCTAAAAGTCCCTGTTATTACTAATGGAGTCACTGGTGGGTGTACGGGTGAGGGTAACATCGTGGAAGTTGATACGGTGAAGTGATGTTGTTATTAATGCCCAAAAGTCCCAATTAGTACTAGTGGGGTCATTGGTAGGTGTACAGGTGAGGGTAATGCTGTGAAAATGGATACAACGTAAGCTGGGGTATTTTTTACAAACAGTGAAAGCTGACGTATTTTTGAAAATAACGAAAGCTGAGGTATTGTTGCAAACGATGAAAGCTAAGGTATATTTGCAAATAGCAAAAGGTGACGTATTTGTGAAAACAGTTAAAGCTGAGGTATTGTTGTAAACAGAGAAAGTTGAGTTATATTTGCAAATAGTGAAAGTTGACGTATTTCTGAAAACAGTGAAAGCTAAGGTACTTGTGAAAACAACAAAAGATAGGTATTGTTGAAAATAGCAAAAGCTAAGGTATATGTGAATACAACGGAAGCTATCGTTTGTGTGTAGTGAATCAATGGTGGTTTGAGTTATTCCCTGAAGGGGTGACTAGATTGAGCAGAGTGGTGGCCTATGCCTCATAACTGCTGAGGTCTTATGAAATGACTCATGATCTGAGGCTTGCGACGATTCTGTTCATACGGTGATTGTGTTCTTGCGACGACTGTGTTCTTGCAGTGATTGTGTTTTGAGGCGATTATGTATATTGGCGATTACAGCTTTGGGGCAATTGTGTTGTGTTGATATGTGCGTCAAAGTTATGGTGCCATTGCCTATATAGGGTAATAGTATAGCAGTATGATGACCATTAGTGTCCCAAGTATCCTGGAGATCAAGTATCATCTGGGTAAAGTTATGTCATCGTAGATTTGTTTAGTCTGAAGGGATGTGATTGTTGCAATAATGATAACGCATTTTCAAGATTTAGACCTCTTGAACCAATTTCTATGCACTAATAGTGTTCCCAAGGGGCAAGTGACTTGGTATCCGAGATTGAAGGAGCTCAAAGCCAGAATGGGCGAGTGTAGTCTATCTGAACCATGATCTAATGAGGCGAAGACCTCTAGAATTCAAAAGTGGAGGTCACATGCTTATGAGAGTGTCTCCTATCACGGGAGTCAATAAAGTGAGTAAGTGAAAGAAGTTGAGCCATGATGCATTAGTCTGTCGAGATTCTTGTGAGAATCAGACTCGTAGAGTACCATTTGTGCAAGTGGTCTAGGAAGGATTGTTCCCAACGAGAAATAATTTGATAAATGGAAGACGTCATGAACAGGCATGCAAGGTTTATGTCCCTAGTGGTGCAACAAATTTTGAGGATGAAATTTATTGTACAGGGGGAGAATTGTAATAACCCAAATTTTGATTAAGGGCTAATGATGATTATTGAGAATGATTTTGTGAATTAAAGTTGATTTGAGATCCGAATTAATTATTGAAAATGCCCAACACCCTGTATTTTTGCGTAATTATTTGATAAAGTAATTTTTGAGCTAAAATTAGGGGAATGGCACTTGGAGAAGAAGTAAAGAATTAATATGTGTTATGTGGCAATTTAAGTAAATATGCCATAATCAGTGAAAAAATTGAAAGAATGGAAAATTACTGATCAATTAGTTAGTGATAATGAAGAAATTAATTACTAACTAAGAGAAATGAGAAGTGTGACTAAATAGCTAATGGACTAGTTAGTGTAACCATGTGGTTGCTTATTTGGTGAAAAATAAGGAGATTGAGACATATGGCATGGCATGTGAAATGATGGGAGAGTGGTTAGTAGAAATCAAACCCCAAAATTTTAAACATTTCTTCTCTCTCCCTTCCCCTTGAATTCCGCTGCTAGATATAGGAAGGGGCAGAAATTATGTGCTCTCATCTTTATCTTCATCATCTCACTCACTCTCTCTTGCTCTCTCCATTTTTGCCATCTTGAAGGAGGAAAGAGAAAAGAAAAGCTTAAGATTAAGGCAAGATTTTGACCTTGAATGCTCAAACTCTCTTCTATAATCTTGTTCCTTGGGTTGAGGGCTTCATTTCTATGATTTTAGATTTTCCATTGGTGGTGTTTTGAGCACTCAAGAAAATCTAGAGATTGGTAAAGTAAAGAACAACTTTGAGAAAGTTGTTAAGGTGAAGAAGATGAACACTTTCATATAAGTTTTATGGCATTTGGTTAAGTCTTGAAATTCTGAAATTTTGCCCTATTTTAGAAAATTAGGTTCATTGAGAGTTTGGTATGTTATGGTCATGGAAAGGGTGTCTTGTGGTGTGTTTTGAATTGAAAGAATGGATTTAAGGTTGAATTGTGAAGTTTCAAGTTTTTGAGAAATTGCATTGTGTTGTTGCCTATGCTATATGATGTGAAAGTAATGTGAATATGGTCATTTTGGAGTCTCCATTAGTTTCTTTGTGAAATTTTATGTGGAATTGAGTTTTGGAACCATTGAAGAACTAGTTTTCAAAATTGGAAAATTTTGGAAAATATTAAGTGTGAATTGTTGTGCACGGGGCTAACTTTGCATGGTAATTTATAATAGCAAATAGTATTGAAATGCTTTGAAATTTTTTAGTTTTGTAGTTCACATTGCAATGTTTCCATTGATATAAAGTTTGGTTAATTTTGAGTTTTGTGCTAAGAGTTATGGTCAATTGAAGTAACCAAGAATTAGGGCAATTCTTGGCCGCGGCCAGAGGATGCTGACCGCGGCCCAAAACCTTCGGACTTGATGTTGGCTATAGCCCAAATGTTTCTGTCCAATTCTTGGCTACGCCCAGGCTCCTTTCCACGACCCAAAACTATCTAACTTTCTCTTGGCTGCGGCCTAAAGGAGGCTGACCGCGGCTCATGACCTTCTGACCATATCTTGGCGGTGGCCCAAGGGTGGGATTGCCGTGACCAACCCCTGTTTTTCAATACTTGTAGTTTTGAAAAGTGGTCTTCAATCTAGTACTTCCTAACCCTTTAGGGCTTTTGTTAAAGACTTTCATAGCTACTTAAGGGACACTAATGATAACCAAATCTAAGTGTTTTGAAGTCATTTAAGTATTGAAATAGAGAATAACACATCGTCCCTAATTATGGATTATAGGATTCAAAATTTACCCTACTTGCGATAAACCGGTGCTAGAACCCATGAGGAAAGAACAAGGTGGTGACCATTCTCTTGTGTTGTGTATGCTACATTGTATGCATGACTTATCATTGTTTTGTCGTTGTGAAATATGTTGTACGAAACCTTTCTGTGGTGAAACATGTGAATGTGAAATATGTTTTTGTGTGTTACAGTGTGAGCAATTCAGCATGAGCAGTTGTAGGGGGTGATGCACGTCACACCTACCCTTGTCGTTATAATTGCCATTGTTGTGTTGTGGTATTATGAATTGCCTACTGTTGACAAACATGCTAGGGTGGCTATGTTGTTGTGAAATGTGTCATATAGAACCTTGCTGTTATGAAACATGTTAATGTGAGATATGCCATTGTGCATTGCAGTGTGAGCATTACAGCGTGAGCAGTCGTAGTGGGTGATGCACGTCACACCTACCCCTGCCGTTGTAAATGACGTTGTTTTGTTGCTGTGTCATGATTTGCTTACATGCTTTGTGGTTGTACATACTGTAAGTGAATTGTTACTACTATGATTCTTTAGAATCTTATTCTTTCCATAAAACAATTTTCAGACAAGGCCAGTGGTTTTAAAGAGAAGCAGGTGACGAAGGACTGATAGAGCTCTGAGCTAGGAGATTTATTTTGGATAGTTGGTTATCATACGCTTAACTTTTTGGATATTTGTTGGGAATTAATTGTATATGTTGTAGATATTGAATAGTTTTATGTAATCCCCTAAAATGGGAAACTGATTATGGGGCATTTGTGCCCTGTAAACCTATAGTTGATTAATGGAACTCGAGTGTGTCGGGAATTCATGTTGCACTCTAATAGTTATGAATGGAATCGAACTATATAGGCCAATTGTGTATTTGAAATGTGAATATGAGACCATATTGAGCATGTTTTAGAAAAGTTTTTGCAAGCCCTATTTTGGGAAATGAAATTTTTAATAAGTCTCAATTTATCATGTAGTCTCTAATTCAACATAATAATGTATTTATGAACTTTAATCTTGGCCATGATGGAAGGGGGTTACACCTTATTGTGATTAAATCCGTGCTTTCTGGTATTAACCTCCACATTCTTTCTTGTATCAAGCTTCCTTATTATATCTGCAATCAGATTGATATGTGATGTACTAATATTTGGGGCACTAATAGTGATATAAAGAAAATTCATTTCTGAAACAAGGAATTTATTTATAGGCCAACAAATGAAGGAGGTTTGAGATTGAGACCTATATCACAAGTTAATGATTCCTTGCTTGCAAAACAAATTTGGTGAATTCTCAATTCAGCATTAGGTGAATTATTAGCGGAAACAATGAAGTTAAAATACTTTGACCTTGATAGCTCTAGCTTGATTAAGCAGTCTTATAATTCTTCCTGGATGTGGAAAGGTATTTATAAGTGTGCGTCTCTTATTTGTAATCATCTGCAATGGCAAGTGGGTTCTAGGCACAACATCTTATTATACCACCCTCGATGGTGGCCTATGCAGTCTGGAATGGAAGTAAATGTTACTGTTGTTAGTGACCTGTGAATGCATCTTCTATCTTCATGGAACCCAATTAGATGGAAATTCTTTTAGTAAGATCCTTAAATCGAAGACACGCAGTTGATATCATCACCAGCATTCTTCCTTTAAATGGCATAGATGATAAACTTTTATGGACACTTAGTTCTATAGGGGCTTATTGTAATCCCTTACCTTATATCCGTAATTATAATTCGAAAATGCAAAATTAAGTTAAATTAGAGATCGATGATTAAAACAAAATCTGTTTAAGTTCCTGCTTCAAGACAAGGACCCACACTAAAATAAAGTAGGTTTTCAAAATTTCTTTCAAAACTTGTTCGATCTGGTCTAATACTCACATTTTGAATATAATTAACCTATACAGTTAAGTTGCATTCATATTTATCAGAGTGTAAACCAAAATTCCTAGTAACCCCTGGGTTTCCATATATTAACTAAAGGTTTACAGGGCATATTTGCCCCTTACAGCTTCCCTTTCAGTGGATTACATATCCTTATCCAAAATAACATTTACAAAATTTTTAGTAATCCCAATCAAAATATGACAACCATTCATCAAACTAAAGAAAACTAGCCGCCCTTAGTTGGTTATTTCTCCTTCAAGCCGCTTGCCTTGGCTGTAGGTTAGTCAATAGAAAGAAATAGATTCAAGAGAATCCCAGTAGTAACAAATCACTCATACAACATATAATCACATAGCATGTAAGTAAATCAACAAAGCAGCAGCATCATACACATGGCCTTCACAACTTACATAATTACAACGCCAGGGGTAGGTGTGACTTGTGTCACGTCCACGACTGCTCACGTTGTAATACACATTGCCTTTGGTGTATACACATTGCCTTAACGGCATACACATATCCTTCACAGCTTTCACATATTTTTCACAGCAGCAAACTTCATAGCATTTGCAATACACAATTCAATGATATGACAAACATACAATGCATTACATGTAGTATAAGAGAAAGTGTCATTACCTTGTTCTTTTCGAGTATGCTCTGGCATAGGTTGCTCACGTTTAGGGCAAATATCGAATCTTATCAACTAAAATCAAGGACATGGTGTCATTCCCTTTTCCAATTCCTTAACTTTAAAACACTTAAGGTTGTTATCATTTGAGCCCCTTAGGTAGCTATGATAAGCTTAATGAAAGCCTAAAAGGTTTGGGAAAGAGTATACCAAAAACCACTTTCAAAAGTTTCAAAATGATCTTTTTTGGGAGTTGGATGTAGCCAAAAATCAGTCAGAAGTTTTTTTCCTGCAGCCAAAAGTAGTCCAAAAGCTTTTGTGTTGCGGTCAGGAACTTTTGGCTGTGGCTAAGAAAATTCTGTTTCTTTGCTAAACTTCAAAAAATCATAACTAATTGTAGAAAAATCGAAATGAGGTGATCTAAAGTCCTATGGAAAGATATTGAAGTCCTATATAGAGGGAAAATATGAATAACTACTTTTGATAACCACAAAAATACAGAATTACACGAAATCTCATACTACTCCATAATAGCTTCCAGTTTCAACCCCAAACTTTGGAAAATCATAACTCCCAGCACACACATTGAAATGGCATCCATTATATGTCTATTTTAAAGTTTGGCATGTGAAATATTATAATAGAAAGTTTTAGAATTTTTAGGCACCATTTGCTCATTCAAAACTTCCATGCAAATTGACTGCCCTACACATAGTTTCCACTTGACAGAATTTCCAATTTTCAACCAATGTGTCCAATGGCTCCAAAATCAACAACCAAACCTATTCCCACATGATTTTTCTCAAGGAAACCATTGGGATCACTAAAACAACTAAATTGACATCGCATACACATGTTCTGTTTTCAACCATATTGCACACAAATCTACTAAATTGCCAAACTTTCCATTCAATGATCCAAACTAATCCAAACCAATTTCATTATTGAAACCATGCAACAAGACACCTATTCCACTACCAAAACACCATGAATTACACAAGACCCTAATGACACTAAAATTAGGGCTAAAAACCAGAAATTTCAAGGATCAACCCATGATCACATTATATATACCAAAAGATAGCTATTTCTCACCTCGTTCACTTTCTAAAGCTTGTTATTTGATTCCACCACTTTCAATTTTTCTCAAGCTCTCAAACACCTTCTTTCAAAAATCTAAAACTATAGAGATCAAGCTCTCATTGACTTGAACAACATTAAAGAATAGCATTTGAGCATACAAGGTTATCTCTAGGGTCAAAACTCACCTTTTCCTTTCTCTTTCTTCTTTGGTTGGGACAAAAATGGAGTCTTGGGAGAGAGAAAATGAGATGAAGAGGATGATGCATAATTTTAGCCCTTCAATTGCCCATTTAGTCGACTATGAAAGGGAGAGAGAAGAGAAATTGAATTAAAAATTCATGTTGGACCTTTTTGACTCCATAAGATTATGCCAAGTGTCCACATCTCACCATTTCTTCCACGCACATGCAAGCATAGGATGATTCTCTCTATATCACATAAGCATTTGTCATACCTCTTAATCTCTTATGTTACTAATAAGTTCCTTATTTGGTTGCTGACTATTTAGTCAGTAACTTTTCTTTTTCCTACTTGGCGCCTGACTATGGGAATTCCTATCAAATTACCACTTAACACATCTTTAGCCCCAAATAACACTTCTACGTGCCATCCCCTCCATTTTCTTTAATTTAGGTGCTAATGACACAATTGAGCTTAAATACAGGGTTTAGGCACTGATTGTGACACATTCAAACCATAATACACATCGTATTCTCCAAAAGGTGTTATTTAACAATAATTACATTTACTTTATAAGTCATTAGCCCTTAATCACATTTTGGGATATTACACTTATTATTCAAAAAAGGGTTTTAAATTGCTTTCAAGATCAAATTTAGGAACTTCAAATGACTCATTTTGGAAATTTCTATGGTCTCTATCATTACCTATGAAATACATTTTTCTCATTTGGAAATTTTTTAATGAGGCAATACCATCCTTTGACATACTTAATTCTCATCATCTGAACATCCATGGGAAATGTTCTTTTGATTGTTCAGAATTAGAATCTCTTGATCATTTGTTTCTGAAATGCCCTTTTATTAAGGCTGTGTAGTATAGCTGCTTATCTGTGAGGTCTCAATTTCCATCATTCAATCATCTCAAAGATTGGATCAAAGCTACCCTTTCCATCCTATATCAATAGGGATTTTCTTACGAGATAGTTAAACTGATCAAGCTATTTTCAATCATCTGGATGAAAAGAAATCAACTTCTTCATAAAAAAGTTCAAAGTACATCACCTTTTAAGGTAATAAGGGAAATTCTTCTTGATGCATCCCTTATAGATTTTGCCTTTAAGTCTAAGGATCCTCCTGCACAAAGATCCTTTTCAGTGGCATTGGAATGTTAAACATTGGACACCATTCCTAGTCAGGGTTTGACTATCCTTTCATAGAAAAGGAAAAAGGCAGCTCGTATAATATGCCAATCATGGATATGTTTTCATGGTCAACCAATTCAATCTTTTATATGGAGGAAAGTCTCTTTACATCCCTTTGTTGCCTTACAATGCCTTCGAGGAGCACTTCTTTGGAATGCAAATTCCTCATTTTTCTTGGATCATGATAACAGATATCTTAGAACTTTTTTTTTTACAAAAAACTCATCATTCCCCCTTTTTTGGATTTAGATAAGCCTCATAATGTTTTGTTTAGGGATATAACCTTCCTCTTACTCTCTTTTCAACAGGGTCAGGTAAGTAGGGTATTATATGTAGGTAATTTCCTTCTTAGTTCCCTATAATCATGTTCTGTTATGACTGTGGATATTTGATGTATTATTTTTTAACTTTGTTTAATGATAATTGCATTTTACCAAAAAAAAGTAGTATTATGGACTTGAACGGTAGTTAACATCAAACATCAATTTTTTCATCATGCATTAAAAAACATCAAAGGTAAATATAATAGAGTTGTGTTTGATTCAAAAAACTTAAAGCTAGGGGAGAGCTTCGTCTCACTTTGATTCAGACCCAGTTTTGACGCTCTTTTCCTCCTATACTGGATTGTGATTCACAAGAACAGAGAGTAACGTCTCTCTCTTTCTCTCTTCGTGTTCTCATTGGGTTGACCATGGCCTTTTCAAATCTGGTAGTAAATTGTTGATTCACCATTTCCGATAACTATGGCAGCCGTTCCAATTAGCTGTTGCTATAGCCATATTCTAGCAACTCTGCTACTCTATAACCTAATTGAAGAGTTTCAGTCTCTCTCTCTTGCTGCTTCATTGTAAAATTGTGTAAATTGATCTGCCAATTGCTCATGCGAATTTGTGCGTCGTTTATCCATTTGAGTGAAAAATAAGTTGAACATTTGAAGAACCTAGAATAAGGCAGAGAAATCAGTTCAAACGCCAGTTTGGTTGAATTGTGGTATTTCTTTTCAAACCTATTTGGCTCTTTTATTTGCTTGATAATTAGTACTTTTTGTTGGAGCTCTTGCCCTATTGGTGTTGTTCCTCTTTCAATTTTCTGTGGTTTTAATCCATGTATACAACTTTTGTCATGGATTTGGCTACTGATTACTTGAGTGACAGAATGTTTCCCTTATCTGGGTGTATGGATTCATCCTTTAACCGTAGACATTTTATATTTTTTAAGGTACTTGGTGGTGTTCATCTTCACTCTTCAAAATTAAAATCTTTGATTAGAATCTATTGGAAAATGCAAGGAAGGATATCAGTGGTTAAGCAGTTTAATAGTTCATTCTTAATTTATTTCCAATATGTAGAGGATTTGAATTACATGCTTGAGCATGCATTATGGATGCTATAAGGACATTCAATTGCTCTATTTCCATGGAATCCGGATGTCTCATTATTTGAACTCTGTCTTCCTCATTGCTTAGTGTGGTTTCAAATTCATGGATTACCTCTTAAATATTACAATGAAGAGACAACACGTTGTATTGGTAAGTGTTTTGGTACCTTTATTTGTTATGATAAACAGAGCCATCTGAATAGTTATGGTTTATGCCTCCTAGTTAAACTTTTAGAGTTTGGCATTAAATCTTTAAAGCTTTACAGCCTTCAATTGTGTGATGATTTATCTTCAAAAGCGTCAATTGTTTTAGAACAAGTAGGTGTATGTCCTTCTTGTATGATTTCAATTGTTTTGGAACAAGTAGGTGTATGTCCTTCTTGTATGATTCTTAGCCATAATTATAGAAACTGCAAAGAAGCTTCTACTTCTCAACCTCAAGTTTCAATTTCTGTTATGGGTTCTAAGTTAGCTAGCATTAAATATGATAAGCTTTGGTATTTACTTCTCCAATTATAGAATGACTGGAGTCTATTTTTCAATTCAATATCATCCCCAACAAGCTACGAAGGATGAGGTTGCTACATTTTGAAGTCACATGAACTCACATGAACTCACACACATGGGATTCCACCCACTCAATCTCACAACAAATCAACCTTAACCATTAATCTTCAAGTTACCAATGAGTTTCCTCTTCGATAATTGACCAATTGGTCGGTAACTTTACCATTTTACCCCTGATTATGGCAATTCCTCCTGATTAACCACTAAACACATCATACTTTTCCATTTAGCCACAATATGCGCCCTCCCTCTATTTTAAGTCAATTTAGATATTAATCCATAATTGAACTTAAATATTGGGTTTTGGCACTGCTCACAATGCATACACATCACAATTCACATCATAATCTCCAAAAGGGTCCATTTATCACTAATCACGTCCGCTTTTGGAGTCATCATCCCTTAATCACAATTTGGGATCTTGCTAAACCTGGGCTTAGCAATCCACTTATTTCAGGCTTATTCTATAGCCTCAAGTCTCAAATTCGGGTTATTGCATTTCTCCCCCAGTTCAATAAATTTCATCCTCAAAATTTGTCACACCACTTAATCCACAAACTTCGGATGCTTCTTCATGACAGCTTCCTTTTCACAATTCATTTCACATTGGGACGGTCTCCTTTAGACCACCCACACACAAATGATACTCCACAAATCCAATTCTCACAAGAATTTCAAACAATGAATGCAACTCAATTGCCCTAAACTGCAATGGCCTATTTCACGATTGCGACACTAACTAAATCACCATATTTTTTGCTAAACAAATGCAATCGCTTCCACATACGATTGCCATAAAACCATCATAACATAACCACAATCATCGCAAGCCCCCTAATTCATGAGTGGCTAATGCTTCTCGATATCTGGAGGCTCTAACTTATAAGCCATATCATAAGATATTGGCAGTTAGGCGGCATAGGCCACCACTCTGCTTAACTCAAACTAGTTACTCCTTTCGGGAGTAACCCCAAAACACCACAATCTCAATACATCAAATGACAGCCTTAGCTGTATACACAAACTCTTCCGTTGCATTCACATCCACAACCTTACCCTCACCATTACACCCACCAATGACTCCGCTAGTGGTAACTAGGACTTTGGGTCTCACAACACAATATTACTTCACCGTATCAACTTTCACGGTGTCACCCTCACCCGTACACCCACTAGTGACTCCGCTAGTGGTAACCGGGACTTTTGGGTCTCAACCACAATCACATCAAGTCACTTCGGAATCTCAATATCTTCTATCAGAAGCACCCTACCATAACGGCCCACCTAGAATCTCAGTCTCTTCTATCCAGACGACCGATCAAGAGTCTCAATTTCCCAACACCACCCTCATCCTCTTTCTTTGCCGGGGATGCACACTGAACACACCCAAACCGTTGTTAGGTACTTAAGGACTATTGGCGTGGTCACATACCATCCTTGCCATCTTTCTCCTTGGTGCTACTTGCTCTGTCTGAAGGTTAGTCAATGTAAAGAATGAGATTCAAAAGAATCCCAATAGTAACAAAGCACTCATACAGTATATAAACATATAGCATGTAAGATCATGTTCAACAACATCATCATGATACATGGCTCACGCTATATACAACAACACTCATGGCTGTAAATACTATGCATCAGCTCTCGCTGCGATAAACACTATGCGTCAGCTCTCGCTGTGATAAATACTATGCGTCAGCTCTCACTACGATAAACACTATGCGTCAGCTTTCGTTGCGATCTCGATGCTGTATACACTATGCGTCAGCTTTCGCTGCGATCTCAATACATGACAAACATACATACAATGCTTTACACATAGCATAAGAGAAAGAGTCACTACCTTGTTCTTTTTGATGGTGTTTAGACATAGGCTACTTAGTACCAGGGCAAATGTTGGAGCACATCACATAGCTTTCATGCCAACACACATCGCAAATTCTAGTTTTACGCACCGCCTTTCGGCCTTGGGTCAACACTGGTGCAACCAGCCTGGTGGCTTGCCATGCTGGCCATGCTGGGGTAAGTACCCTCACAAACGAGAACCCCTGATCATGTAGTCGAATTAGCCATCAGCTGAACTAGCTCTACTCTGCTACACAATCACACCCCAATCCCAGCTTGTTCTCAATTGTCACACCCACTCCCGCCAGCAGCCTCAATCAGCAACCCTACCGGACGGGCTCTATTAGCAGCCTCGATCGGCAACCCTATTGACGGCACCAGAACTCCCCCGTGAGAGAGAACGGGCTAACACATAATGCATAATAACATCAAGTTGGAACCAGGTATAAGCATCATCGATGCCTTTTCGCATCACTATTCACACTTACTACAAGCTCAAGCTTCTGCTCAACACAATCCTTAAACATATCACACTTACTGCCTTCGGCTTTTGCTTAGTGCAGTTCTCAAACACATCACATTACGACGCTTCCGCTGCACTCTCTGAGGTCTATCCCCTCATTTGTACTTTAACAATGTCAGGTTGATTTAATAAGAGTCCCATAGGAATCTCCCATTACATCTAACCACACTTACAATCTGTGTTATACCTTGGCCCGATTCAACTTGAATCATTCAGAGCCATAACCAACACATCGTTGAGAGCCTACACTCCCAAAGTTCCCATAGCTCTACTCTATGATTCAATGTCACGGTGACTGCTCTCTACGGTTCGTTGTCACGATGGCTGCACACTAGGGTTTATCGTCACGGTGGCTTTCACAAAGTTCACAAAATCACATAGTCAATCCCCTTGTAAACTACCATCCCAGCGGAACGGTCCTCTGCCATAGGAAACCCCTCATGCGGGCCCAAGTGAAAGACACAAAAATAGCCTTCCGGCTCACAAACATATGTAATATCCCGATTTGTGATTAGGACTGATAACTCTGATAATCATTGTAATTAGTGTAATTAAGCACTATTATGATTAATGTAATGTAAGTTTTGGGAATAAATACATGTGGTATTTAAGATCAATGGTTGTGATTCCTTGACCGTGGGTCGGAATCCTATGTGTTGTGATTTGGTGAGCTCATAAGGGAGTGAGTGGATGATGACATGTGGCAAGAGGGTGGCCATTGGATGAGGTCACTAGAAGACAAAATAACACTTTTTCTCTTCTCTCTCTCTTTCGGTTGTGTGTATGGGAGGGGAAAAGAAACATCTTCATCATCATCATTTCACCATCTCACTCATCTTTTCTCTCTCCTATTCCTCCATTTTCGCTGGACAAGCAAGAAAGAGGAGGAAGAAAAGCTTGAATCTTGGTAAGTTGTGATTCTCCTTTGCTCCAAACCTCTTCTATAATATTGTTCATCTCAATGAGAGCTACATTGTGATGATTGTAGAGCCTTGAATGGTGTTGATTGGGATTTTGGCCGAAATTGAAAGTTGAGGAATCAAGGTTCTGAATTGGGCAAAGAGAAGAGGTAGGCATTTAGAGCATTTTGGTAGATTGTTTGTGATTTTTGGCTAAGTTTAGTTAAATCTGGAATTTTTGCCCTAAACATGCCTAATTCTGGAAATGTGAAGATAATTATGATTGAGGATTGAAAATGATTTAGTTTGGAGATATATGATCATTTGATGTAATTTGGAATGTTAAAAAGGTGTTAAGGGAATTTGGATATAGTGTGTCATTGAGACCTTAATGAATGATTGTGGTCAAATTGGTTTTTGAGGTGTTTTTGAAGTGGCCAATATGTTCCCTAGTTAGTGCTTAGTGTGTGTGAGCATTGGGAAGAGTTTGGGGAACCTTTGGGAGTGAATTTGACCATCTGGAGTTTCTGGTTTTTGGCTACGTTTTGGGTCTCTGATGCACATCACTCGAGCAGAGGAAGAACGTGCTCGAGTGATATGCAAGTTTTTCCCTGTTGTGCTTCGAGTTATCTGGGTTTTATGGGTTGTGCTCGAGAGCATCGCCTTGTGCTCGAGTGAGCGAAGAACATGCTCGAGTGAGCATGGTTCTGCTCGAGTGAAGGTACGAGTCCGGAGTTGAGGTTGCTTTTGGGTCCTCACTCGCTGGTGGATGCCACGAGTGTGCTCTGACACTCGCGAGCATAGCCGTTTCACTCGAGCACTGAGGGTCGTGCTCGAGTGAGCTTGTGCTTCTGGTGTGAGTTGGTGCTCTTGGGTTGATGCTCGCGAGAAAGTTGCACGAGTGTGCTTTCTCACTCGTGGGTGTGGGGTGTGTGCTCGAGCACACATGGCTGTGCTCGAGTGATCCAGTGCTTGGAGAGTTTCGTTGTGCTCTCGGGTGCTCACTCGCAGTCTCACTTTCTTTTGGTGCTCGAGTGATGTCCGTACCAATGCTCGAGTGAGAGCATCTGTGCTCGAGTGAGATGACCAAAAATCTGTGTTTTGCCTTCGAGTAAGGGGTCTTTTGTGTAGTGTCTCCCAACCCTTTAGGCATATGTTTAGGCCTCTAATAGTCACCTAAAGAGTCCTAAATGATAACCAACTTAGAGTATCATTGAAATATACATATGGAAAAGAGATTGATTGGTTGTCCCTAATTGATATAGGATTTGACATCTGTCGTCCTCGTGAGGCCGCGGTGCCGGAGCCAATCAGGAAGGATACAGGTAGTGACTCTTTCTTTATGCCTTGTGTGATACATTGTATGTATATTATGTCATTGTTTTTGGAAATGAAAATCGTATGCTGCAAGTTTTGTGAAAACTGTGGAAGCACCGCTATACCAATAGTCCCTGAGTCGCTAACAACGGTTCGGGTGAAGGTCGTATGCCTTCCCGGCGGTAAAAGGGGATGAGGTTAGGGTGTGATATATGTGTATATGTGGGCCGAAAGGCTAATTGTGAGCCGAAAGGCTATTTGTGAAGGCCGACGGGCCATTGTGAAAGCCGAAAGGCTATATTTGAGCCGTGTGGCTATTCGTATGCACTGCCACGCCAATAGTCCGTGAGTCGCTAACAACGGTTCGGGTTAAGGTCGTATGCCTTCCTGGCGGTAAAAGGGGATGAGGGTGGAGTGACTTGTGTTGCTGTATGAGATGATTGGTGTGCATATTCTGTGATTGCATGTGGTATGAAATTGTTGTTACTACTGGGATTCTTTAGAATCTCACCCCTTCTATATGACTAATCTTGTCAGACAGGGCGAGTGGCTCGAAAGGGAAGCGGACAACCAGGAGTAGTTAGGCTTACTCCGAAATCTAAGTGGTAGTTGGTTATCATAGTTTTGGATGTGGGATTGACAATTGTACATAAGAATGTAAATGATCATTTTGGTTGTGTAATCCCCATTATTGGGAACTTGTAAACCCAAGTTATATGTATTAACCCGGGGTTTGCCGGGATTTTGGTTTCCGCACTTTGATATTTATTATGTACTCTGATTTCTCTGGTAGTTATATCCGCACGTGAATGTGAGACCAAGAGTTGATTACGTTTTGAAATCGATTTCGAAATGCCCCATCTCTGGAATGAGGGATCATAAATGGTTGTTTTATCTTATTGGTCTCTACTTCACTTAAAT
This sequence comes from Inga laurina, assembly GCA_963855925.1. Classification (NCBI taxonomy): domain Eukaryota; kingdom Viridiplantae; phylum Streptophyta; class Magnoliopsida; order Fabales; family Fabaceae; genus Inga; species Inga laurina. The sequence continues at coordinate 46,810,150 of OY979701.1, read as the reverse complement.
ATTTGTAATACGGATGTAATTACGATGAGGGGGTTACAACATACATCCCCCGTATTCCACCACCCCGAAGGCACTGTCTTCCCACTGAAACACCGATGGGCTGCAGGTGAAGTTTTCACAAAGAGCCTCTTCGATTAGATGTCACTGTAGGTAGCCCTCTCCAATCAAGACTTCCCGTAGGTAGCACTCTTCGATCCGAAGCTTCCATAGATAACTTTCTCCCAGTGCTAGGTTAACCACCTACAACCTTAGGATACCTTATATACATTTCAATTTAAACCCAGTACTATACCCTGATACCATAGACCATCCAGGTCAAACCAAATTCCTAAGAATCAGCCCAACTATTGAGCTGATCCTTGGATCACAATTCAATTCTCAACCTCAGTTGAACCGAAAATCACTTCCCTCATTTCCACGGAGCATCACAACTCCAACACAAATCCAAATATCTTTGCTAGCATAAGGCACACCGGTCCCCTAGGTCTTAAGGCCTTTAAACATACAAGCTCAGTATGACATCATTACATGTACCATCATACCACCTAGGATTTCTCACCCAACCATTAGGTTCATGCTGGAACCTAGAACCCTAATATCACATATCTTAGGGTATCCTTTCCCTCTATTCTCTAATCAAATGATGGGTCTGATTACCTCCACCTCTAGGTCTACACCTCAAATTCTCAGGTGAATCATACTGACTCACCACATCCACAACACAAATAATGTATACACACATTCCCTTAAAATCATATATCCACAAACAGTAAGGACCTTAATGTGTATACCATAACAAACAAAGTCATCTCCTATAACTTAAGGCAGCAACCACTGCCATTAGCCTAGCAAATCCTTTACTTTCCAGGAACTGCAGCTTTGATACCAAAATTGTAACCCCCTCCGTAATTATATCCGAAATATGCGAGTAAAATGAAATAGAGACCAATAATAATCAAATAACATTTACTAACCCATCACATGATGGGGTTTTCACAATACCTTTCGAAATCATTTATAAACTTGGTCTCATATTCACATTTCGAATACAATTACTACGTGAAGATAAATCACATTCATATAAATATCAGAGTACACAACATAATCATCCTGGCAATCCCGGGTACATACCTTCGCTAAAGATACACAGGGTACAATTCAAACTCATATTGATATTCTTTACTTTCCAAAGTTCCAAAACCGATTCCAATGAACTCACATGAACGCACACACATGGGATTCCACCCACTCAATCTCACAACAAATCAACCTTAACCATTGATCTTCAAGTTACTAATGAGTTTCCTCTTCGGTAACTGACCAATTGGTTGGTAACTTTATCGTTTTACCCCTAATTATGGCAATTCCTCCTGAATCACCACTAAATACATCATACTTTTCCATTTAGCCACAATATGCGCCCTCCCTCTATTTTAAGTCAATTTAGATATTAATCCATAATTGAACTTAAATATTGGGTTTTGGCACTGCTCACAATGCATATGCATCACAGTTCACATCATAATCTTCAAAAGGGTCCATTTATCACTAATCACATCCGCTTTTAGAGTCATCATCCCTTAATCACAATTTGGGATCTTGCTAAACCGGGGCTTAGCAATCCACTTATTTCAGGCTTAAATGCTAGCCTTAAGTCTTAAAATTTGGGGTATTACACGAGGGCTCCCTCGAGTGATCTTGGGCTTTACTCAAGGGCTCCCTCGAGGAACGACATTTAAAAACTTAAATTAATGCAATTAAAATGTGTACTTGTCATAAGTAATATTGTAATGGCCCATGTATATTCCCTCGATCATTTGATGGTACTTTAAGACATATTTAAATACAAATTGGTTTGATTTTTTATCTACACTCATGATTACTCGAGGCCTTACTAGAGTAATTTTCATAGTTTACTTGAGGTCTCCCTCGAGTAATCTGTCCCTTTATTTCCTGACTGTTCATTTCCAATCGTCATGTCGTTTCCTTTTGAATTAATGCTTTACTTACATATTTTTCAAGTCATTACTCATGTGGTTACTCGAGTAATGTATACAATTGCTTCAAGGTATTATTTGTGTAATGATGGTTACTTAAAGTTGTCCCTCCAGTAATATTGTCCTCTGTTAATTTCTGCTTTTCATGCCTCATAACAGAGTATCAAATTTTAGCAAAACAAATTACTAGAAACTCCGATGCTTAAGTTATTAATCATCAAAACATCAATAAATAACATCATCTAACATTTTGTAAACATTAAATAACTTACAATTAATTGAGATTTACCATTCCCAATTCTCTTCTAATAATTGAGAATTGATCTTTTGCATGGGGTTTTGTGAAGATATCTGTAACCCCCCCTTCCGTAATTATATCCGAAATACGAGATTAAAGTGAAATAGAGACCAATAAGACAAAAACAACATTTATAATCCCTCATCTTCAAGAAGGGGTGTCCAGAAAAACAGTTCAAAAATATACTCAATCTGGTGTCACATTCACATTTCAAATACAATTACCTCATGAAGATAAATCACATTCATATAAATATTAGAGTGCACAATAATAATCCTGGCAATCCCATATTTATACCTTTACTAAAGATTCATAGGGCACAAACGCCCTTTACAATATCTCAAATGGGGATTACACAATACTCTTTCCAAAATCACATTCCAATCTATCATCTGAACATGTACATCCAACATATACAATTATACCAACTTATAACGACAACCAACTACCAATACCCTTGCCCATAAGGAGACCTAGTCGCTCTTGGTTGCTTGCTCCATCTTGATCCATTTGCCCTGTCTACACTGTTGGTAGGGGAGGGTGAGATTCTGAGGAATCTCAATAGGAAAATAATACCAATACGTATGCAAGATAAGTGTTTAATGCATGACATGCTTGCAATACATAATTCATGTTCACACAATGACATATCATCATGCTCAATGTTCAAACAATATACTCATGGCCATAGCATTAGTTGAAACAGAGCTTCAATCACTCATGTATGTTTCACTTAATCAAGCAAAGCAATAACATGCATCAATACACCAACACAATTATCAAATACATGCAAGAGAGGTAAGTTCCCTACTCTTTTTCCACGTAAGCTCCAGCTCTGGCTACTCGAGATCCGAGCGGATATCGAACCATAATTAGAGCGAATACCCAACCCTATAACCAAATCAAGGACATAAGGTTATTCACTATTCCAAATCCTTACTTGAATAACACTTATCGTTGGTTATCATCACTGCTCTTTTAATACCCAAGAGTGACTCTATCAATTACTCTAAATAGTTGAAAAATTATCCCCAAAGATCCCCTTTTTGAAAGCTCAAAATATGATTTTTCACTGAGACACTTGAGTGAAGATGGCCTCACTCGAGTGATATTGTACGGATACTCAAGTAAAGAAGACCTCACTCGAGTGATGGTACGGTCAACACTCGGGTACTAGAGAGTGAAGAACAGCAAGTATACACCCGAGAGCACAAGAACCTTCAAAAGACTACAACACTCGAGTCCAGAATGCCACACTCGAGTGACAGCCAAATGCTTACTCAAGTACCAGAAAGATCCCTTTTCAAAAGAGAAAAGACTGATTTCTAGCTCTTACACACGAGTGAGGTACGAGTGCTTGGCCGAGAGCAATCACTAAGACAGAAAATGATCACAACACTCGAGTCCTGACCCTAACACTCGAGTGATGCCCTCATGCTCACCCCAGTCCAACCGAGTGAGGCACAGAAAGTGACAACCCGAGAGCAAAAGAACTCTAGGGTAGGAAATGCACTCGAGTGATGTCCCTAGTACTCGAGTGACAGCTCAATGTTTGCAAGTATTAAATCACACTCTTGACAATTTGGCTGTAAGCGTTTCCCTGTGACATGGGCTCCTAGTTCTAATGCGCACACACTCGGTTGAGACAAGGTTCACTCAAGTAAGGACCTATATTAATTGCAAGTGAGGAAGTGCACTCTTGCTTATGGCATAGAAGTGCAACTAAAAATAAAGGAAAAGAGGCAATATGATGCTGCACTCGAGTGACACCCCTGTGTACTTAAGTGAGGCTTATCAGAAGGCAAAACACAACAGCTGACAGAATTTTCCAAATTTTACCAATATGCTTCCAAGGGTCCTAAAATACCCATCCAATACTACTCCTACATAATTTTGCCTAAGAAACCCAATGGAAACATTAAAACAACCAAATTCTCATTCTGACAACAAGTTTTAGGTTTTGACCTCTACATCACACTCCTTACTCAATTCCATCAAACTTACTTCCAAAGTTCCAAAACAATTCCAACATTCAAATAACATCACATTATACCAATTCTACCATCAATCACCATGCAATTCTTGCATTCCACATTGACACTAAAATCAAGGCAATTTCCACAAACATCAAAACTTAACCAAAAATCACAACATAGATGTGAAAATGCCACAAATGCTCACCTCTTAAACTTGCCAAGGTTAGATCCTTGATTTTACAACTCCCAAATTTGTTTAAGCTTTAAAATCCATTCTTTCAAAAATCTAAAACCATCAAGATAAAGCTCTCATTACCATGAACAATATTAAAGAAGAGTACTTGAGCATTAAAGGGCATCTAGCAAGTCAAAATCTCACCTTTGTACTTTATCTTTCTTTCCTTGCTCAATGAAAATAGAGAGATGGAGAGAGAAGATGAAATGATGATGAAGATGCAGATTTTTGGCTTCCCTCACTCATTTAGCCGACTTGGAGAGAGAGAGAAGAGAGAAAAAGAGTTTGACAAATTGACTTTGATCCTATGGTTCATAAAGTGCCACTTGTCTTGACCTTGTTCCTTCTTCTATGAACTCAAATGATCACTACTACATGCAATTCCACCCCTTTTCTTGAGCACTACATATTTCATATTAGCTCCAACCAAATTAGCAAACTCTTTCTTCGGTGGCTGACTAATTAATTGACAAATTTCCCATTTCGCCCCTGATTATCCCACCACTTACTAAATCATCATCAAGCACATTTTATATCACAATTTACATCATATAATTCAAAAGTGTTTGATTAACAATAATTATATCACTTTTGAAGTCATTAGCCCTTAATCCCATTTTTGGGGCATTACAGAAACTTAACTATCAATCATATGGAATAAATTGGGCTAGAATAGATATGTGATTCAATCCAAAATTTGTTAAGTGAAATATAATCCTTAGGGATTTTTCTCATAGTTGCTTTCATATCATTTTCACTCATATTTAATCATCTTTCATTTTATACTCTCAATGACCAACTAATCTATCGACTAAATAGAATTAAAACTACCCATTTTGGTACTTAGTGATTAATCCTCGTAGGATAGATGCTCTACTCACTTTTGTATTACTTGATTACAACAGTGTACACTTACACTATTTAATAAACCATTTACACTCGTAACAAGTTTTTGGCGCTGTTGCCGAGGATTTTGTCATTAATATCAATACCAAGTAATTTTAATACTAATTTAGTATTTATATATTTGTTTTTTTGGTGTTTTATGTTTCTTTTTAGGCTTTTGCTCAGTATATGACCAGATCGAAGGAAAATGAACTACAACTTCTGGATTCTGAGATTGAAAAAACTTTTCGAAGAAATCAAAGAGTTTGAAAGCAGCCTACTTCAATCCTAAGCAATCTGATGTAAATCTGGAGGGAGAAATAACATATTCCAAAACACTCCGTGACTATGCAACACCAACAATCATGGGGACAAATTCTGGAATCAAAAGACCACCAGTAGCAGCTAACAACTTTGAAATCAAGCCTACAACTATCCAGATGATGCAAGTAAATCAGTTCAGTGGTTTACCATCAGAAGATCCTAATGAATATATAGCCAACTTCCTATAAATCTATGACACATTCAAGCATAATGGTGTTATTGATGATGCCATTAGACTTATAGTTTTCCCTTTCTCACTTAGGGATAAGGCTAAGAGCTGGTTACAATTGCTACCAATGGGAAGCATAACTACATGGGATCTTATAGTGCAAATATTTTTGGAGAAATACTTTCTTTTAGCAAAAACTGCTAAATTGAGGAATGAAATTGTCTCATTTACCCAGCATGAACAAGAAAGCCTCTATGAAGTATGGGAAAGATACAAGGAGTTTCTAAGGAGATGTCCTCATCATGGATTACCAAATTATTGGCAAATGTAGACTTTCTATAATGGGATGGCGCACATCTCCAGAATTCTTGTAGATGCTGCAGTTGGAGGATCTTTAATGGGGAAAAATATAGATGATGCTTACAATCTACTTGAGGAGATGGCGGCCAATGCATATTAATGGCCTTCTGAACGTAGCAATTCAAAGAAAGCACTTGGAGTGCATGAGTTGGATGTCCTTACAACTTTGTCTTCTCAAGTTGCATCTATATCCAAGCAAGTAGGATCATTGACAAACCAAGTAAATGTAATCAGCACTCCTACTAAAGCTTATTATCGGTGTGGAAGACTTCATGTGAGCACGTAATGTCAAGAAGGATACCCATTCATGCTAGAGCAAGCTCACTTCATCAGAAATCAAAGGAATGATCCATTCTCAAACACCTACAATCTAGGTTGGCGAAATCATCCAAACTTTAGTTGAAGGAATAATTAAATTGCATTTAAGCCATAAGGGAACTACCAGTAGCAAGCTCTTCAACAACCAACTCCACCACAACAGAAAGTGAATTTGAAAGATGCATTAGCTCAACTAACCATGAATACATCTCAATTCATGGCTAGGACTGATATAACAATCAAAAATCATGAAGCCTCAATAAAGAACTTGGAGATCTAAATAGGCCAAATTGAGAATATGCTAAATTACATGCAACTAGCAACTCTACCAAGTGACACCGAAAGAAACCCAATGGAGTATGTGAAGGTTGTTGTACTAAGAAGTGGAAAAGAATTGAAAGATCCAACTACTAAATAGAAGAATGATAGAGAAAAGAAAGAAAGCGGAGAAGAACAGAAGGAGGAAGTACAAAAACTGAAGGACGATGATGTGATACCAGGAAGAATCATCTTTCTAGATAATCCACCACCATATGTATCACCAGTTCCATACCCTCAAAGACTCACGAAGGCAAAGCTAGAAAAGCAGTTTGGCAAGTTTCTGGAGGTTTTAAAAAAGTTACATATCAACATTCCTTTTGTAGACGCTCTTGCCCAAATGCCCAGTTATACAAAATTCATGAAGGGCATTCTCTCAAATAAGCATAAGCTTGAGGAATTTGAGATAATTGCACTTACTGAGGTGTACAGTACGATTCTCTAAAAGAAATTACCTCTAAAGCTAAAAGGCATAGGAAACCTTTGTATACCTTACACCATAGGTCAATGTCACTTTGAAAGAGAACTTTATGACCTTGGAGCAAGTATAAACCTTATGCCTCTATCTGTCTACAACAAACTCGGTCTTAAAGAGGTGAAGTTGACCACATTTTTATTACTTTTGGCTGACTGATCAATAAAACATCTGAGGGATATCTTAGAAGATGTGCTGGTAAAGGTATACAAACTTATATTTCTAGCTGATTTCATAATACTCGATGTAGAAGAAGACCACGAAATTCCTATCATTCTTGGAAGGCTATTTCTAGCAACAGGGAAAATATTAATAGATGTGCAATAGGGGAAGTTAACCTTATAAGTTCAAGATAATCAAGTATCCTTCAACATTGTTAAGGCCTTGTCCTTTCCAGCTGAAGGTGATATCTGTTACAGAGTAAATACATTAACCAGCTGCATAAAAGATGTGGTAAATAAAATCTGTGTGGATCAACCATTAGCAATAGGAATGGTAAATGTATCAAAATCTACTAATCCTAAATTCTTGGTGCAGATTAGGTACCTGGAAGCAAATTCCCCAATTTTTATCAAGAAACCATTTGAAGATTTGAGGGAAAGGGCGAGTAAGTCGGTACCATCAACAAAGAAACCACCAGCACTAGAGTTGAAAGCACTACCATCCTACTTGAAGTATGCGTATTTGGGAAAAAATTCAGCATTACAGTAATCATCTCTACAGCTCTTACTTCCAAAGAAGAAGAAAAATTATTAAGAGTTCTAAAGCAGTATAAAATAGCATTTGGATGGTCAATAGCTGATATAAGAGGGATTGGTCCTTCAATCTATATGCATAAGATCTTGATAGAGGACAACTACAAGCCATCAGTTGAGCACTAGAGAAGACTCAATCCAAATATGAAGGAGGTGGTGAGAAAGGAGGTAATAAAGTGGCTGGATGCTAGCATAATCTACCTAATCTCTGACAGTCAATGGGTAAGTCCAGTTCAAGTTGTGCAAAAGAAAGGTGGAATGACAGTGGTGCCTAATAAGAAAAATGAACTGATTCCACAACGAACGGTGACTGGATGGAGAGTATGCATTGCCTACAGAAATCTCAATAAAGCTACTAGAAAATATCACTTCCCTCTGCCATTTATAGACCAAATGCTTGACAGACTAGTAGGAAAAGCCTATTATTGTTTCCTGAATGGGTACGCAAGATATAATCAAATTACAATTGCACCAGAGGATCAAGAGAAAACAACCTTTACATATGCATATTGTACCTTTGCCTTCAGAAAGATGCCATTTGGTCTATACAATGCACCTACAACATTTCAAAGGATTATGATGGCGATCTTCTTAGACATGGTGGAAAGGTTTATTGAGGTGTTCATGGATGATTTTTTCATTTTTTGGAGAATTATTTGATCATTGTCTTTCAAATTTGGCAAACATTTTGCAATGTTGTGTGGAGACAAATTTGGTTCTAAATTAGGAGAAATGCCATCTCATTGTGAAAGAAGGAATTATGCTGGGTCACAAGGTATCTGATCGAGGCATTGAAGTAGACTGAGCTAAAATTGAAACAATTGAAAAGCTACCACCTCCTTCCTCAATCAAGGGTGTTCAGAGTTTTTTGGGACATACTGGCTTCTATAGAAGATTCATCAAGGACTTCTCAAAAATCATAAAGCCACTTTGCATGCTGTTAGAGAAAAATACTTCCTTTGTGTTTAATGAGGAGTGCCTATCAGCCATCCAAACTTTGAAAAGTGCCTTGACTTGTGCACTAATCATCATAGCTCCAGATTGGAACCTTTCATTCAAAATGATGTGTGATATAAATGATTATACAGTTGGAGCTACTTTAAGCCAAAGAAAAGACAAGGTCTTTCATGCCATCTATTATTCTAGCAGGACACTCTCATATGCACAGCTGAATTATACAACAACAGAAAAGGAGCTATTAGTAGTTGTGTTTGCATTTGAAAAATTCAGACCCTACATGATCAAGTTAAAGGTCATTGTCTGGATGAAGCACTCAGCAATCAAATACTTGATTGAGAAGAAAAATGCTAAGCCTAGACTAATCATATGGGTGCTTCTGCTATAAAAATTTGACTTGGAGATCAAAGACAAAAAAAGGGACCAAGAATCTTATTGCAAATCATCATTCTCAGTTAGAACCACTTGAACGAAAGAGAGAATCACCAATCCAGGAGAATTTCCCAGATGAGCAACTTTTTATCATGAAGTCACAACCTACGCCATGGTATGCTGATTTTGTGAATTTTTGGGCAAGCAAAGTAATACTTATGAACTTTCTAAATTGCAAAAGAAGAAGTTTCTGGCTGATGTAAAGCATTACTTTTGGGAGGATCCATTCTTATACAAACAACGCATAGATCGAATTATCAGGTGATATATTCCTAAAGAAGAAATGGATAGCATCTTAAATAACTGTCATTCATCCCCATATGGTGGTCATTTTGGATCAAATAGAATAGCTACTAAAGTCCTTCAATTAGAATTTTACTGGCCTACACTCTTCAAGGACGTCCACAGAATTATGGCAACTTGTGACAAATGTTAAAGAATGGGAAATATCTCAAGGAGACACGAAACCCCTTTAACAAACATCTTACAAGTTTAGATCTTTGATGTATAGGGGATTGATTTTATGGGCCCTTTTCCATCCTCATTTAGCAATTAGTTTATTTTAGTAGTTGTTGACTATGTCTCCAAAAGGGTTGAAGCAACTGCCTTTCTTACAAATGATTCTTGAGTGGTTGTGAAGTTCTTGAGGAAGAATATTTTTACAAGATTCGAAGTGCCTAAAGCTATTATTAGTAATGGAGGATGGCATTTTTGTAATCAACAGCTTCAGTCGATATTGGCTAAATATGGAGTAATCCATAAGGTTGTAACTCCATATCATCCACAAACTAGCAGGCAAGTGGAAATCTCAAACAGGGAACTAAAATGGATCTTAGAGAAGATGGTGAATTTCAATCGGAAGGACTGGGTACAGAAATTAGATGATGCACTTCGTGCTTATAAAACTGCCTTCAAGACACTAATTGGTACATCTCCATATCAATTGGTCTACAAAAAAGCATGCCATCTTCCAGTGGAAATGGAGCGCAAAGCATATTGGGAAATAAAAGCCTTAAATTTTGACTTAAAGGCAGCTAGTGAGAAAAGGCTTCTCCAACTCAATAAGCTTGAAGAATTCAGACAACATGCTTATGAAAATGACAAGTTATACAAAGAGAAAACAAAAAGTGGCATAACAAAAGAATTTTGAGGAGAGAGTTCACACCAGGACAAAAAGTGCTTTTATATAACTTAAGATTAAAGTTCTTCCTAAGAAAGTTGAAATCAAGGTGGTCAGGTCCTTTTACTATGATTCAAGTATGGCCATATGGAACTGTGGAGATTCAATATGGTGATTGAAAATTCAAAGTGAATGGGCAAAGGCTAAAATAGTACAATGACGGTGCACTTAGCACTTTAAAAACTATTATCACGTTTGAGGAACCAGCAAGTAAGTCCTCCTTCTCATAAAACAGGTAAAAATTTAAAAAAAAGAAGAGAATTAAGTGGTTTGGTTTTTGTCTAGCTAAAGATGTTAAAGAAGGGAAGCTATTTGGGAAGCAACCCAAAACTTCTTTCCTACTCTCTCATTTTTTTTATCTTACTCACCGCAATACATTACACTGAGTTGAAAATTTTAGTTTTCATTAGTTTCATTTTAAGCTACCATGGAGAAATTTCTTGTTAAGCTTAAGAATAGGTTCTCCACTCTTCCTAAAGATGTGCTCAGGAAGATCTATAGTTGTCGAATTGAAAGGATGAAGATATTCAAGCTTAGGCCTTCCTAAGGATATACGCTGGATCGTTGAAGCTAAGGTATGTTTAGCAGGTGAGATTAATAAATCAGTTGTTAAACCTTTGCCAGGAATGAGAAGAAGTTCTTACTCCAAAAAGAGAAAAGCTAAAAGAATGAATGTCTGCTTTAAATGTGCAAGGTGAACATGTGATCAACGTGTTAGGTTCAAAGATATGGTTTCTAAAAATTGAGAAGATAAAATTAAATTTATAAAGGATGGACTGATTAAGGGGTCACTAGATGATATCATTCAAACTCTTGAGACATATCTGAGTGGTGATATTTATTGTATTCTTCTTGATTTAATAGATGTACTCAACCAAGAAAAATGACACTATTATCTTGGGAATCTGACGTTAAAAGACCATGTTTGCCAATTTATAAGAAAATTGAATGGGAAGCAAATCCTTGATTTATAGAAATTGCTTAAGTCATTACTGGACGTAAAACCAGAGGAAGATGTGAGCCAAAATCACAACTATTGTACATAATCATGTTTTTATCTAATTTGTCTTATCTTTTCAGCAACTTTTGTCTAATATGTTTTATCTTTTCAAAAACTTTTGACTTTATTTTCTCTTTTTGTTTAATTTCTTGCAAATTATGCCAGTCATTCATGATAGAAATTTTTCAAACTTCTTTGCAAAATGCCTGATTTGCATGATCTTGTTGTCACTATTTTAGTGTAATATATGTATTCTTCTACTTGTAATATTCACACTTCTACTTGTAAATATGCAGCCTTCCACTTGTAAGCATAAATAGTCCTAGAGAAAAGAAGAGAAAAAGGGTAACACAATAAAATGTAGGTTTAAATCTATCTGTATTTTTGGTGAAACTGATAAGGGAAAGAATGGAGAGTTTCTAGCTGTAGCACAAGAACTAGGAAATGCATTAGCTGCTCGAAAGATCAACTTTGTATATGGGGGAGGCACCCAGGATTTAAGGGAAAGTGTGGCCATTGCTGCAACCATTAATGAAAGCAAGGGTTTGAGTGTAATGGTAAAGGAATTAGATGGTTACATCTTTTCCTTAGGACAAGAGTTACAAGTTTCAAACTTGCTAGAACATATAGGACTTATGTTCTACAGGGCTGAAGCTTTTATCACTCTACCCGGTGGTTTGGAAATGTTGGCTGGGATTTCCAGCATCGCATTTGGGCTAAGTTATACTTTTAAAAAAATCCATTAGGATTGTTAAACATTAATGGCTTTTATAATGATCTGTTGTCTTTTTTGATCATATTATGGAAACAGGATTCATACCACAAGCGACTTACCATTTCATAATTTCTGCCCCAACTGCTGATCAATTGCTCGATCAATTGCAAACCTATGAACCTAAACTAGATATACTAGTCAAGTAAATAGGTGGGCAATCTTCAAATAGCAGCCAGAAGCAAGATCCAGATACCACTCTTTAGTTGTAACTTTCCTTAATCTTTTGGTTTTACTCTTAGCATTTTAGTTTTATTTTATTGTGTGTTTATGTTTAAAAAAACAAAACAAACTCCTTTCTCTAAGCTCTAGAAGACATTGGGGACAATGTCTTATTTAGGTTGGGGAAGGAGGAAAAAAATTATATTTAGTTAGTTAGTAAAACCATTAAATGTATGGGGTGTGGAAAAAATGGCAGAGTAAGGAGTTATTCATAACTCCTGAGACGTATTTTATTAGTTGCATGTTTTTGTTCTTTCTTAAAAAAAATTAAAAAAAAAAGTAAATTTAAATAATAATATTATTAAAATTTAAGTGTTTTGTAATGATCTTAAGAAGTATATAAGTTTTGAGTATGGATTAACTGAATTTAGAGATTTCATGGTATGAATGAACAACTGATTGTTGCAATTGGTGATGAATTTTGAGATTGAATGAACTGAGTTTGAAAGCCCCTAACCGTGAGCTTTTGAGCCTATAATGATTATCTCTCTTGTGTGTGATATTCACCTATTAAGTTGTCACTCTAGAACTTGCTTTAAATCTGGTTGAGATTACATTTCACATGCACATTCAAAGATGATAAATACATTCATTTTGTTTAGCCAGAGCCAAATAGCCAACCTTGCAATTATACCATTGATAAGCCCCTTTGAGCCTAATTGACGGTTTCTTTGTTCTCAATCCATTAACATGTACTTTAATGATATATCAAGTGCTTTTACCTAATTCGGAAGATTAGCAGAGCATCTGAAATTTTTGTGAAATGGGCTTTTGACAAATGTAAGGGTATATATATCATCAACTTTAAAGTTGTAGAAAAAAAAGTATAAAAAAATAATGAAAAAAATAAAAAAAAAATTGAGTATTCGAATTTGGGGATGTTGTAATGAAATAAATTTATTCATAAGTAGCTCATTTTCAATTTTTCTATTTCTTTAGCCTTCATATTATGTTTTACATTTCTTTAACCTTAACCCCATTACAACCTTTAATAAGTCCTTTTAATTTGAATTATGCATGTGAATTAGGTAGTGGAAATTGAGATTTTTAGCAAGTCTATGGTAGTGCAATATTTGGGTTGAATTTGAGCGAAACACTTACCCTTAAACACTTGAGAGATTGAGAGAATGAGTAGCAATTACAAACTCGGTTTATTCATTTTCAAATAAAGTTACCAGTTTATATTTTTATTGATTCATGAATACTATGATCTCTTTATTTTTCAATTGTGTTCTTGCTTATGACTTGGCACTTCTGATTTTGTTGGAAGCACTTATTGGTCATTTCTTGTCTGAGGACGTCTAAGAGCTAAGTGTGGGGGAATTTAATAAGTAAAGTATTTGTATATTTATTTTCCCTTATATGATCATTTTGTGGATGATATTTGAGCACAATTTAATGAATTTAGGTGTGATTAATAAATAAATAATGATTTTGGCATGAAATAAAATTTCTTGAAAAATACTAAATCAAACCCTCTTTCAGTTTTTAGGCAATATCTAGAGCTGTAGATGTCGGATTAGACATTCTTTGTATGGATAAAAGGCTAAGAAAAACCTCTACAACTTCTATGTTGAGGCCAAAACCCAATTCTATCTCCAAGGGTTTCGAATTTTGCTTGGAAGTTAAGAGCAGAAATTATCTACCATTCCACCAACCATTCCATCTACCATTTCACCAACTCCATTTCATCTACCACTTCATCTTCCTTTTCATATACCACTTTATCTACCATACTCCATTCTTCCCTATATATAGCCATCCTCTCCCCCACATTTAACACACCATTTCATATCCATTACTCTCCTCTCTTCTCCACTTACACACCATTTTATATCCATTACTCTCCCCTCTTCTCCACATACACCATCATCTTAGAGTTAATTTCATGCATTGTATTTGTTTCTTACATGCCTCCTACATGGAAGGTCTTACCTCCTACATGGAAGGCTTAAGTAGTCCTTCTTTAAGATGGTTTAAGTTGCCACCTACATGGAAGGTTTTACCTCCTATATGGAAGGCTAGATTTTTTCATTTTCATGCATCTTGTGGTTGTATTTTTATGTTTTAGAATTTAATAATTATTTTTATTGCAATTTTTATAAAGTTTTCAATTTATTTTATTTTTGTTTTTAATTACATCATGAGCTAAGTTTCCATTTTCCTAAAGTGATGGTGTAGCTTACTAATGACAGATTGAATATTAACTTATTAAATATAGTTTTAATTTTTCCTTCATAATTGAGTTTTAATTATTATTCTTAATGCTTTTGATTGATTGTCCATCTTTTAAATGATTTCAATATGCATGTTAAGACCGGAAGGAGATGCATGTATATAGATCCTATAATTAAAACCATGACTTGCATATGAAATAGAAATATATTCATATGAGTTGTGTAGTCTTACTGAGTTTCATAAATCTTAATGCAAAATTAATTGCTTAAATTTATATAGGAATATATTAGATTAGCAATTAATTATAGAATTGCTTGACCTTGGAAAAGGCTAGTAATTAAATTAAGAAAACTCGACTATCAATTATGTGGAATAAATTGGGCTAGAATAGATAAGTGATTCAATCTGAAATTTTTTAAGTGAAATATGATCCCTAGGGCCTTTTCTTGTAGTTGCTTTCATATCATTTGCACTCATATTTAATCATCTTTTATTTAGTACTCTCAATCACCAATTAATCAATCGACTAAATAGAATTAAAATTACCTATTTTGGTACTTAGTGATTAATCCTCATGGGAATGATACTCTACTTACTTCTATATTACTTGATTACGACAGTGTATACTTGCACTATTTAAAGATCATTTACACTCGTAACACTCTCTCCCTAATTGATGCGTCCGAAGATGTCTTGGTCTATCAAGTCCCTATCTCACCATCACAAGCAGTTGTTCCAACCCCTGATCTAATCAATGGTGATAATGTGGCCACTGTTCTTCCTTCACCAGTACTTGTCTTGGTGGTTGATTCTGTTCATGACTCCCCTATTCCTAATTCCCCTAATCCTACTATCCCTATCCTTGCTTCCCCTACTTCGGATTTTGTAGTCCCAAATCCTCCTATTGACCCATCTGATGACTTGCTTATCGCTCTCCTGAAAGGTACTTGTACCCATTGCCTTCCACAGAGATATGCTAACTGCATCTATCCCATCTCCTTCTTTATGTCCTACAAAAATTTATCCCATGTTTCCTCTTCCCTTGTTGCCACTCTTGATTCCATCTCTACCCCTACCACTGTTCACCAAGCCTTAGCTCACCCTGGTTGGTATACAGCGATGGAAGAAGAAATGATAGCCCTTAAAAAGGTTGGTACTTGGACTCTTATTGATCTACCTCATACGAAGAAAGCTATTGGTTGTAAATGAGTGTTTGTTGTTAAGACTAACACTGATAATTCCTTAAAAAAGTTGAAAGCTTGGCTAGTTGCCAAAGGTTATACCCAGACTTATGGTATTGATTATTCAGAAACTTTATCCCCAATGGCTAAGTTAACTTCAGTTCGCCTACTTGTCTCTCTAGCCACCACCTACAATTGGGATTTGCATCAGCTGGATGTCAAGAATGCTTTTCTGAATGGTGATCTTCTGGAGGAAGTCTATATAGAGCAAACACCTGGGTTCATTGCTCATGGGGAGCATGGGAAGGTTTGTTTTCTCTAAAAGTCGTTGTATGATCTAAAGTAAAGCCCTCGTGCCTAGTTTAATAGATTTTGTGGTGTGGTCAAAAAGTTTGGATTAAATCAAGACAAGTGTGATCACTCTATTTTCTACTAGCAGTCAGATGTAAGCATGATTCTCTTGGTAGTATTTATTGATGATATTGTGACTACTAGGAGTAACACCTTTAGAATCTCATAACTTTAAGTTTTTCTTAACTCTCACTTCTAGACAAAAGACTTGGGACCATTAAAGTACTTTCTAGGTATTGAGGTTATGAGAAGCAAGAAGGGCATCCTCTTAACTCAGAAGAAGTATGTTCTTGATCTCTTAAAGGAAAAATAGTAAACTTGGAGCTGCACCAAGTAGCATGACTGTCAAACCCCTTAACATTTTGATATACGCAAAGTGTTAAAGGCACAGTTCTATAGGCCTATAGAAATAGCACAAATATATTGATAAGAAGTACTTGTCTACATATAGGAGTCTCCCCATAGGGTTTGATAATATATACAATTTGTCTAAAAATATCAAAACATAAACTAAATATAACCGATAGCTCTGTTCCCTTAAATCGCACACCTCAATTGCCAGTATCAACTATTTTGCCCTTGGAGCTGCTAGCTTCTACTAGAATATTTTTAGTTTTTAAAAATAGTGAGATTCAAATGAATCTCAGTAGTAACATATAACAAATCATATAAAATGCGATAATTAAATATGCAATGCACCATATAGTGTAAAATTAAAATCCATACTATATCATGTGTGTGCACATTGCTCAGGGCTAAATGATTGTTTGGATCCCCTACTTGTCTGTGTACCTCAGTTGGTCCCAGACCATAGCTAGGTGTGCCCCAAGCACCATGTTCATATCACAAAACACATCAACATACATCATATAAATAATCACTTAGTATATGAGAGATATGGTTACTACCTTATGTCCAATTAAGTCCTTAGTTCGATCCGGCTCGGTCTCAACAGTCTAGTCCTAAAATTCTAATTTTACAAGAATTAGGTTAATTTCCATTTATGTATCATTCTAGTCTCTTCCAAATTACTTTTATTGGTAATATTAGTCTAACACTGCCAAATTATAGTTTTGCCCTTGACAGCCCTCTACTTAGGGTTTTAGGGCTATTTTGTCATTTTACTTTCTAAGGCATTTCTCTCAATATGATCAACATCAATTCTACACAATTTTCCCTTCTGAACACAATGGAACCATCAGATTAATGAAATTCCAGCCGTAACTCCTTGAACCAGGTCTGGCCAAAACTTAAGCTTCAAAAAGGGAAAAATGTGATTTTGTGTTCGACCGTTAAAGCTTGCTCCTTTACACTCCTAACTCTTTTTTTAACCCTTTAACCACTTATTAGACATGATTTGAGTAAATTTAGGCAGCATAACCCCTTAGGGTTTCAACATCCCAACTTTACAAAATCAACAATCCAATCCGCAAACCAAGCCAAAAACTACAACAACAGCAACAATACACCAAAGGAATTGAAGTTCTTGAAGTTACCTTTTGATTCTTGGACTTTTTCTCTCCAGAATTCTCACTCCCTTTCCTCAACCTTGAAGATCAGCTTGCTACACATGGTTTTTCATGAAGAACAAGAGATTAGAGAAGTTACTACATAAGTTAGAAGACCTTACACTTGAATCACAAAGCTTTACCTTGGATTTTTGCCTCTTGAGCTCTTCCTTCTCTCTAGTTTCTTAAGCTCTCTCTCTCTCTCTCTCTTTCTTTATTTGTGTAGCTTGGGATAGAAATGAGGAAGAGAAAGATGAGCCAAATGTTTAAAAATATCCTACTCGTAATTAATAAATATTAGCTTAATAAATTATGACATAAGCTTTAGTACTTTGGGCTTATCTCTTTATAACTAAGGGCATGTTTGGTTCGATCCCATTATACCCTGTGTTGCAGTGCAATGCGATGCAATGGTAATGCAATGCAATATTAATTACAAGGATAGTGTTTGGTTTGATTTTTAAGCAATGTGCAATGAGTTAATATTTTAACAATAATTTAAAATTAATATATTACACAGAGTCTATTTTACCCCTTAATATAATCTTTGTAGAAAAAATAGTTACAAGCCGATGACGGCGGGGATAGAGGAGGAGGTGGTGGCGGTGGCAGTGGGCGGTAGGTAGGGGGCGGCGGCGGAAAAAGGTGGTGGCGGCGGCGGGGGTGGAGGAGGAGGTAGTGACGGTGGCGGTGGGTGGGGATGGGGGGCCGGGAGTGGCGGCAAAGGAAGAAGTAGTGGTGGTGGGCCGCGGGGGTGGAGGAGGTGGTGGTAGGCGGTGGGCCTGTGGCGGCGGAGGAGGTGGCGGCAGCGGCGGTTGTGGTGGCAGGAGGTAGGGGTGAGGGTGGCGACAGTGGCGGTGGGCGGTGGACCGGAGGTTGTGGCTGTTGTCGCGGGTAGAGGTGACGGTGGTGGAGGAGGTAGTGATAGCGGTAGAGGGTGGAGGTGACGGTGGTGGAAGAGGAAGAGGTTGTGGTCGTGGCAGTTGTGACATGATGCAGCAAGTGAAATGAGATAAGTGAAACAAAGACAAGGGAAACTAAAGGGTAAATTGGACTTTTTAGACCATGTAATGGGATGGTAATAAGGATTCATAGGGGAGAAGGTATGAATGAGGATTACCAATTTTTTGGTAGTCATCATTACAATGGTAAACCCTATTACCATGCTAAAGATCAACCAAACACTCTTCTCTTGGTAATGCAATCATGATTACCATTACAGGCATGTAATGGGGTTAAACCAAACGGGCTCTAAGTCATAAGCTTTCCATTACATTTGGACTAGTTTTTCCTCTCCTTCCTTGGCCCATAAATGACGCCTAAAGGGCCCTTTATCAACCAATTTTGGTTCCTCCAATTAGCCCCCCTAAATGCTCATATATTGTATTTTAATCTAATTACACATGTGCTCATAATCTTAATTAATTTTTGTTTAATCCATGGCCTTGAATGATGACACTTGGCACATTTTGGATTCAAATAATTTCCCCCTCCTATTTCCTTTATGTAGGAAAAATTCATGAGGAAAAGGGAAATAATAATTGCTCCAACATTTTCCACAATCTCATTAATTAGTTTCTGCACAAGTCCAATTTTAACTTTTCAAACTTTGATTTACTTGACCAAGAATGCTCCAAATATATATTTCCCTTTTATTTTCCTTAATTAATTGAAATTAACTTTAATTAATTGAAAAATAATTAATCTTGTGCTTAATTGGCAAAGTTACGATTTTGCCATTACATTATTGGATTTAATTGGAGCTTATTCCTTTCCTTCATTTACTTGGCCAAAATTAGGACTAATATTGGGCCAAATGTTTTGCTCTTTGATGTTTCAATTTTGCGCTTCAATATTGGGCTTTTTGGAACACCCAAAAGTTAATTCCATCACTCGTTCTAACCCAATTTTCATCAAAATGGAAATTTACTAACTTTTAAATTACAAAATCTTGAATATTTACCATTTTATTTCTTTGAATGCCACAAATAATTACAAAGTATATAGGTGAATAAAATTTGTGGTGTTACAATTCCCATGATTCCAAATCCATTTATGGATCTTAATAATAGCATGTTTAATGAACTCCTTGATGACTTGAAGAAGAAGACTTATCCAGAGAAACTTAAGCCATTTGCATTTTCTGAAAGGTATAGGAGACATATTAGAAAACTAAATTATTTGATAGTAACTCATCCTGATATAACTTTCATGGTCAATGTACTTAATCAAGTCATGATATCCCCAATAGTGGCATAATGAGAAGCCTTAGAGCATATTTTGTAGTATTTGAAAGGTTCCCCAGGTCATGGTATTCTCTATACAGATTATGGGCACACTAAAGTCAAGTGCTTTTGCGATGTGGATCATGCAGGATCAAAGGCCATGAGGTAATCTACTACGGGTTACTATATGTTTGTTGGTGGAAACTTGACATCCTGGAGAAGTAAAAAGCAAGGGGTTGTGTCAAATTCTGATGCAGAAGAAGAATACAAAGCTATGTCCTAGTCAGCACAGAAAATTGTGTGGGTCTTTCAACTCATGAAGGAGATTGGTGTTGCGACACTACCTGTAAAGCTATGGTGTGACAATAAGACGGCATAACACATAGCATCAAACTCTGTGTTCCATGAGTGTATGAAACATATTGAAATTGACTGTCATTTTATTCGTGATAAAATCAAAGAGAACATTGTATCTACAGGGTACGTGCGATCCAGTGACCAATTGGCAGATCTTTTGATGAATGTCTTAAGTAAGACACGGGTTGATTATCTTTGTACCAAGTTGGGTATGATTAATATATATGCTCCTACTTGAGGGTGAGTATTAGAATCCTATTGTTATGATAGAATCATATTGTTAGGATCATATCCCATGAAATCAGGGATTGTACATTATTATTATTATCGTAACATTAATTAGGTAGATACTCGCCCGTATACATAAATAGACTCATTGTACATGTTGAACTCAAGTAATTCATATTCTAATTTTCCTTCTCTGTTTATAGCATTCCATTACAAAATTCTTGATGATATTTCTCAAATACCTTTGCCATCCTTAACAGATGAAAATACCTGAGATCATGCTACCTATCTCTTAATAAGAGGTTAAATAAGTAGTATTTGGATTGCCTAAGTATAGTGCTCCTGGTCTTGATGGGTTCAATGCAAACTTTTATCATACATATAGGGATATAGTGCATGATGACATATTTAGTGCATGGTTCTACATTTTTGGAATTTTGAACACATTTTGTATAGTCTTAATATACCTTCTATTGTTCGCATCCCCAAGACTTAAAAACCCCAAACCTTTAAGGATTTCAGGCCTCTTAAGTAGTCTCTGTAAGGTAGCCTACAAGATCATATCCAAGGTCCTAAGCAATCGTCTAAAGAAAATCTAAAATAAAGATAATATCATAATTATCGCTTTCTCCAAAAATAATTTTTTATTTAAAAGTCATCAAATGAAAAACAAAATCTGGTTTGTTTAGATCAAATCTCATCGATTCAAATCTAATAAGCTTATGGCGGCCATTACTGTAATTGGTTAATGAACGCTTAGAATAGAAAAATAAGCTCAAGAATGAAGAACATAGATTCGATCAGATCTAGGAGAAATAACTTAGGCACTCACCTAAATGGAGGACTGAATACGACGACGAGAACAAACGACTCTATCAAATAGATGACGACGACAGTTGACTATGGCTTTTTAAATTTAATGTTCTTCGTTTCTTTTTAAATTTTGTAGAATAAAGAAACAAACAAAAGATGTTTTGATTATTGTTATTTTCTAAAACAACTTTTAATTTTATTTTGTTTTTCAGAACACGTGGTGTAAAATGTGTTTTCAAACAATTTCTAAATTTCTTAATACAAAAAACAATTTTTAGAACAGGGAATTAAACAGGAAGGTCCCACAATTTCTTGCATGAGGACAATTAAATCATTTTCACAAAATAAAAATTAATTCCAGAATATTCCATTAGAATTTCACAAGAAATAAGTCATTTTGAGTCATCCTTTTAAAAATTATTATATGTTACTAGTCCTTACCTGTACTTCTTCATATGGAAATTGGAACTTGATTATAATAAGATGATTCTATGGGGCAACCTTTTTCTTAGAAACTTCGAAGGAATTCTTCCTAATTTTTTTTTTCAAATAAATAAATAAATATACGCGTTCCCCATATCAACCACTCCATGTAAATATAAGTCCATGTTTAATTGCTTTTCTTTTAATTTAATTAAAGGTAAGCAGGGAAAATCGTTGATTTTACTCGTGTCAAAAACTCACCAATCAAGCACATGCGTGAAATGTTATGCGTATAGACTAATCTTTACATTATAATGTCTAACCAAATCTACTTTAATCAAACATATACCAGGGTGTGAAAATACCTTATTCAACGTTATTGTTTCTATTTAAAATCAACTTCGATATATAGACATTTTTCCTCATATTTCGCGAGAACTTTAGGGTGTATGTGTTTGGTTTGAGAGGGAGGGAGAGGGTAAAATTATCTTTTTAGACAGGAGAAACCTAAAATTTACCCTCCCTCTTAAATTTTTTGTTCCAGCCCAAAAAGGTAATTTACCCCGTCCCCTCCTCCCCCTCCCTTCCCCTCCCCTCAAACCAAACACACCCTCAGACAATATATGTTACAGAGTGGAAAGTTTAATGAAATTGAAAACTTTGAATTTATCCATTTTATTTTTTATCTTCTGTTTTTTCACTTTATATGTTTACACTAAATTATTTAAAACAGAACAAAATTCATGGAGGATAAATTTAATTTTAATGATTTAAAGAGTTTAAAAATAGTTAGAAATGGAATAGTAAAGGATAAAATTATCAAAAAAAAGTATAGAACGAAAAATGGAATTAAAATTAAAACAGAATAAGAAAAACCAATAGTTTAACAAAAGAATGAATTAAAGAAATTTCATTTTCTTTACAAATCATATTAGATAGAGGGCTGAATATCACAGTTAAAAAACATCCCTCAATCAAGCATCAATCACATGCCATTACAATCTTCTCCTCCCAAGTACCCTAATTTGATTCTCCTAATAATTCTAAACCTAAATTCTAAACCGCTAGGTCTAGGCACATTATATAGACCCTCCCCACAAAACAAATATATACAGCGAAATACTTGAAACAGCTATACACCTTCCCTTCTATTTCTCTGTCATCACCGACACCTCCTTCTCTCTGTTCACAAAGAAAAAGGGGAAGAAGAAGAAGAAGAAGCTCTATATGCAACAATGGTGAAAGAGAAGAAACTGTTTGTTGGTGTATTAGCCAACTACACAGCTAAGCTCAAGCTTCTTCTCACAACTGTCCTCGCTCTTTGTTCTATTGCTACTTTTCTTCAATTCATTCCTTCTCGCTTCACCATCTCTGCTTTTGATCTCCGTGTCTGCATCTTATGCTTTTCCCAACCTCAAGGCCCACCTCCTCCTCCTTCTCCTAGTGAATCCTCTGAATCTACCCAATTATCTAGACTTCTTTCTATTGAATAAATAATTGTAAATATATACATATATTTAGATGTAAATAATTGTCATTGTAATGAATGTCCCTTCTAGGGACAGATTGCTTATATATAAAAGTAGCAGTCACATTGTATATTCTTATCAGTGAAATAAAATAAGTTTGATTTCTTTGTCACTTGGGCCAGTTTTAAATGATACCAGAGCAAGAGTTTGAACCGATAATGGCACAGAATTTGTAAATCAAAAGATGCGAGAGTTCCTAGATGCTAGAGGCATCATTCACCAAAGATCATGTCCTTTCACTCCCCAACAAAATGGCATAGTAGAAAGAAAGCATAGACATCTCTTAAATGTTGCTAGGAGCATTATGTTTTACTCTCATCTACTTGTTAGATTTTGGGGTGAAGGAATTATAGCTGCTACATATCTTATTAACCACACCCCCTCAAAGGGTTCAACAATTTAACCCCATATGAGTTACTAAATAAAAAACAACCTGATTTACATCATTTAAGGGTGTTTGGGTCATGGAGTGAAAAACCGGACCGGACCGGCCGGTCCGACCGGAAAACCGGTGAACCGGTCCTCAGTCCGGTCCGGTTTGCTGTTTTAGAGAGGGGGAGGTCGAACCGGTGGAAACCGGTCGAACCGGCCCAAAACCGGTGGGTCACTGGTTCAACCGGTTTGCTGTTTTTTTTTTTTTTTGAAAAATGAGATATTTGGTTCAAAAAAAAGCTAAAAAAGAAAGAAAACCATAGATTTAGACCGATATACATACAATCTATAATATTTTACTAAATTATAAGAACAAATTTTAATTTCAAGGCTACAAAAATTTAAAAAATAAAAAGAATAAAAGAAAAAATATTATATATTATATACATAATTACATATAATATATAATATTTTAGTCAAGTAATTTTATATGATAAAAGTAATCAAATCTAATATAATCAATTGATTTTATCTATAGAAATTTAAGAATATATTAATATATATTGTTACTAATAAATTGTAATATTTTAATATGACCGGTTCAACTACCGGTTTGATCACTGGTTCGACCCCGGTTGAACCATTAACCCTTGAACCTGTTCCGTGACCGGTTCATTGACCGGTCCGGTTTTTTGTTCCTTGGTTTGGGTGTCTTGTTTTTGCTATAAATTTTAATTATGTAGATAAATTTCAGCCCAGGGCCGACCCTTGTGTATTCTTGGGTTACCCTACTACCCAAAAGGGTTATATATTATTCAACATCAAAACCAAGACTCTTATGGTTACTAGACATGCTGCATTTCTAGAGGACAAATTCCCTTTTAGGGATCTTGACACCAATCATCAAGGCGGAGTAAGTAATAAAGGTATTGATCCGTTCATTCATGAGTATAATATTCAACATCATAATCACCATGTAATACCACATAACCATGAGCAGCAGTTAAATATAGATAATCAAGACCATATGACCCTGAAAACGGTAAATGATTATGATGACTTGGGGGATTTTAGAGAAGAATTAACCCCTATGCAATCTATCACTAGACCAGCTAGAATTAGACAACCTCCTAGGTGGACTAAGGACTATAAAGGTGATCTTTTACCTTCTAATACTACTAATTAACAACCTGAGTTAGATGATCTACAAAATCATGCTGCCTTATTTCATTTTCACTACTACAAACAGGGCTTTTAATGTCCCTATTTTGACACTTTTAACGTCCAAAAATATGGGGATGTCTATATGGGGGGCGTAATATATTTTAGAAAAAACGTCCTAAAAAAATTGGGTGTCTAAAGTAGGACTTTAAACGTCCCTATTCAGAATAGGGACGTCTAAAGTCCCCCTGTAGAGGACTTTAGACATCCCAATTCTCAATAGGGACGTATAAAGTGGACGTCTAAAGTCCACTTAGTTAGTAATTAATTTCTCCCTTAATCACTAACTTATGACCAATAATTCCATTCTTTCAATTTTTTCACCAATTTTAGCATATTAATTAAAATTTCCATAAAACACATAAAATTCCAGTTTAAATTCACAATATCCATAATAATCCTTATTAGCCCTTAATCAAAATTAGGGGCATTACATTAGACGTCCCTATTCTAAATAGGGACGTCTAAAGTCCTCTACAGGGGGACTTTAGACGTCCCAATTCTCAATTTGGGATGTCTAAAGTTCATTCACAAGGTGACTTTAGACGTCCCTTTTCTCAATTTGGGACGTTAAAAGGTTTTATTTTTTTTAAATGATTTTTTATATTCTTTATTACCTAGCAAATTCAAACTGTAGAAACAGAATAGAAGATGAATTCATAAACCACAATGTCCGCTAGAAAATGGTAAGGACATCCAGCACTGCAATCTTTACTATATACTACATTAATAATCATACTAATCTAATCTAAAAAAAATAAAACCAACCATATTAAAGAAACAAAAATTATTATGTTTAATTGTTGTTCATTTCATCAAAATCAATCAATGGCTCCATTTATTTATAATAATATACATACGTGTTTTCCCTCTCAATTTCCAAGCTCCAAACATATCAAACAAATAATATATTGCATAACTACTAGCTAACAATGATTCTATGATTCTGGCCAAAAAACAAAAAAAAAATCAATCAAAATGGAAAATCACTCCAATAACTGGAATCATATAAAATAATTTCACATTGCAAGTTTAAATTTAATTCTTCAAGTAAATTTATATTTCAAAAAAAAACTAACCTGATGAAGCGGGAGCCTGCGTCGACGACAATAGAAGGAAGGTGGTGGAGGAGAAAAAAAGCAAGACACTATGGAGGAGAATTAATTTCACATTGCAAGTTTAAAATTAATTCTTCAAGTAAATTCATATTTAAAAAAAAAACTAAACTGATGAAGGGGGGAGCCTGCGTTGACGACAATGAAAGGAAGGAGGTAGAGGAGAAAAAACCAAGACACTGTGGAGGAGAGGCTGGTGTGTGCATCAATAGAAGGAGGTGGAGGAAAAAGCAAGAAGGTGTGGAGGAGGGGTGTGGGTCGTCGGGCCTACAATGGAAGAAGGGATGAGGGAAAGTAAATGGAAGGAGGTGGTGTGTGCGTCAATGGAAGGAGGTGGAGGAAAAAGCAAGAAGGTTTAGAGGAGGGGTGTGGGTCGTCAGGCCTACAATGGAAGAATGGAGGAGGAAGAGTAAAGTTGAAGAAGAAGACAAGAAGAGAGGAGGAAAAGTAAAGAAGCAGAACGCGTGACGGTCTTAATGAAGGATGGAGAGAGTTAGTGTTGGTCAAAAGAAAAACGTAAAGGAGGGGGGTGAGAGGACACATGTCAAACTTGTCTGACATGAATGTATAGGTGTCCCAAATGGTATTTGGGACGACTAAAGATGGGTTTAGGTGTCCCAAAATCCATTGGGGATGCCTAAACATGGAGGCATCCCAAATCCATTTGAGACGCCTAAAGTAAGTCAAATTTCTTTAGTTTTAGATTTTTGGCACTCGCGGGAATTTTTAGGCATCCCAATTTAAATTTGGGACTTCTAAACTCTACTTTAGAAATCCCAATTCAAATTTGGGACGCCTAATATTCTCATTTCCCATCTTTATTTATGAAAATGCCACCACCTCTATCTTTTAACATCCCTTTTTAAAAAATGGATGTCTATAAAGGTAGTAGTATCTGAAACCTCTAGTAGTGTTTGTTGATTATGATGATCTGTCTTATTCTTATAAAATATTTTTGTCTGCTATTGATAAAGAAATTTAGCAAAATACTTATAAGCAAGTTTTCAAAGACCCTAGATGGGTTATGGCAATGCAGACTGAAATTAAGGCCTTGCAGACCAATAGAACATGGAAAATAGTTGATTAGCCCAAGGGTAAGAAACCTATAGGTCGTAAATGGGTGTTTAAAGTTAAATATAATGCTGATGGTACATTAGATAGATTTAAAGTCATATTGGTTGCAAAAGGATATAATCAAAGAGAAGGGATTGACTTCTATGAAACATTCTCTTCGGTTGTAAAAATTGTGACTATTAGAACTATCTTGAAATTAGTTGCAGTTCATAATTGGTCCTTGCATCAAATGGATGTAGAAAATGCATTCTTGTAGGGAGATTTATATGAGGAAGTCTATATGACTATACCTCAAGGTTTTAAAACAAAAGGAGAGCAATGAAAGGTATGTAAGCTTGAAAAATCATTGTATGGTTTGAAACAAGCTTCAAGACAATAGAATGAGAAACTAACTCAGTCATTGATTAAAGGTGGTTTTCAGCAAAGTAAGTACGACTATGCCCTTTTTCAAAAACAAAACAAGAATAATGTAGTTTTGTACTTGCTTTTATTGATGATTTAATGATTGCTGGGAATAATTTAGAGGAAATAAATGTTGTAAAGAAATACCTTCATAGTGAATTTAGAATTAAAGACCTTGGAACATTAAAATATTTCCTTGGTTTGGAAGTTTTGAGATCTAGACATGGAATTCTCCTTAATCAAAGAAAATATATAAGTTAGTTGATTGATGAGATAGGTTTTGATGAAGAAGAAGTTGCATTGACTCCTATGGTGTAGAATTTGAAGCTTACTGCCTTAGAGACAAAATCAAACCATTTTATACAAGATCCCTGGAGCCTATAGAAGATTGGTTGGTAAGTTACTTTACTTGACTTTGACAAGACCTGACATTTCTTATACGGTACAGGTGTTGACTCAGTTTATGCAAGAGCCCAAGGAGTCACATATGAAGGCTGCATTGAGGCTAATCAAGTATCTTAAGGATAGTCTAGGGCAGGGAGTTTCATATTTCAGCTGAAAGCTCATTGAAAGTTGAGTGTTTCTATGACTCAGATCATGGTGCTTGTCTTGATTCTAGGAAATCAGTGACTGGTTTCTTGAGCAAATTAGGAGGATCGTTGATTTGCTGGAAATCCAAGAAGCAAATCATTGTTTCAATATCATCAGTCGAAGCTGAAGACAGAGCATTAAAAATGGTGGTACTTGAGCTTACTTGGATTGTGAGATTATTAAAAGAATTGCACATACAAGGAATAGAACCTATAAGAGTTTATTGTGATAGTAGATCAGCGATTCACATCACAACGAATCCGGTCGTTCATGAACGTACAAAACATATTGAGATAGATTATCACTTTGTAAGACAAAAATTGGTGGAAGGTATGATAGAATTTGAGCATGTACATTCAAAAGAGCAACTTGCCAACATCCTAATAAAGGCACTTGGTGGTTCACAACATTAATACATATTGGGTAAGTTAGGAACTAGTGATTTTTTTTTTTCGTAAAATGCAATTTTCATTAAACTAAGTTAAAAAGATAATACATCAGAGGTCCACTATTACAGTTGAACATGATTGCAAGGGACCAAAAAGTGAATTACCTACAAATAACACCCTACTTACCTGACTAAGCTGAAAGGAGCGCAAGAGGGACACAATATCCCTAAACAAAACATTATAGGGTCTGTCTGAATCTAATGTGGGAGGAATGATGAGCTTCTTGTAACAAATTATCCTGAGATATCGATCTTCATGATTCAAGAAAAAGGATGAATTAATAGTCCAAAAGAGTGCCCCCGAAGGCAATGTAAGGCAATAGAGGGATGTAAAGAGACTCTTCTTCAAATAAAAAACTGAATTGGTTGACCATGAAAACATATTCATGATTGGCAAATTATGTGAGCTGCTTTTTTCCTTTTCCATAATAGGATAGTCCAGCCTTGAAGAGGAATGGTTTCAATTGTTTGACAATCAAGTGCTGTTGAGGGGGAGCTTGACGCAGGAGGATGCTTAGAATAAAGGGGAGTATTGAATAAATAATTATAAATATATAAATATATTTAGATGTAAATAAATAATAATGGTACATTATAATGAGTGTCCCTTCTTTTTTTTTTTGCCGTATAATGAGTGTCCCTTCTAGGTGCACGTTGTCTATATAACTGACAATCACATTATGTATTCTTATCAGTGAAATAAAATTAGTTTGATTTTTCTGTCACTTTGGCCAGTTTTAACACTTTCTGTACCACCGTCTCCGCCGCCACCGTCACCGTCGTCGACACAGCCGGCCTATGACGGCGGAATCCTCAAGCGGGATTTCTATCCTTATGGTCCTGCAGCTTACAACTTCATCACCATGGTTGCTTACAGGGGAGGTCTGAACGCATTCGCCATTGGAGGTCTCTCTTCCAAGCCTCTCCATGTCTACGGCAAGCCAACCTACGAGTGTGAGTAGGCTCGGCGCGTGAAAACCACCGCGAAACCCATAACCACCGTCGGGTACAAGATGGTTCCAGATTGGGGTTACGGCCATGTCTACACGGTGGTGATTGTGAACTGCACCTTCTCGGAGCCCGTCAATGCCGACAACTCCGGCGGGAAATTGGTCCTCTACGCCTCCACATCCGGCGGCGGTGACGCCAAATTTAACCTCAACGATAGAATGGAGGTCCTCACGGAGTCGCCTGGAAGTCTAGACGTCTCTATTTTTTTCCTCGCCGCCCAAGTACGACCACTTCTACTGTGGATCGTCACTGTGCGGAAACCTGAACCCTCAGAGAGTTCGAGAATGGATCGCTTACCATGTGAGGCTCTTCGGACCGAGATCTCACTTTGTGATCCACGATGCGGGTGGGGTCCATGAGCAAGTGCTTGAGGTTTTCAAGCCATGGATGGAGCTTGCGTATGTGACGTTGCAGGATATTAGGGATCAAGAGAGATTTGATGGGTATTATCTCAATCAATTCATGGTGGTGAACGATTGCTTACATCGATACAAGTTTATGGCCAAGTGCATGTTGTTCTTTGATGTTGATGAGTACATTTATATGCCACCTAAAAGCACAATCAAAACTGTGCTCGATTCGCTTTCTGATTATTCTCAATTCACCTTTGAACAGATACCCATGAGCAGTAAGATTTGCCTCTCTGAAGATTACGGCAAAACCTACAGGTAACTGTCAGAATCCTTCATTCTCTTTGTCTCTGATCTATGTATTGTTACTGATTGCCATTCATAATCCGATATCTCTTCTCACTGCTATGAATTGAACGGAATTTTGTTTGTTGAATTGATCAAACAAGTTGAATTAAGTTGAATTTGAAATTCAGAACTGATCTTGATGGCGTTATGGTTATCTTTTCTTTGTTGAATCTTAAGGTCTTTGAACAATCAATAATGGGCATTTGGCCGAACAATTCATTTGGGAAATCAGATGAGTGTTGCCACTGGTTATTGATGATAATTGACTTGTTTTTTCTCAAAGAGATAGCAGAGGACAGGGAAAAAGATGATTGAAGTATTTGGAACTATTTGCCTCATTCCTGTGTCATTTGTTAATCCTCCTAACGTGCATTGACATGACTTATGGGGCACTTTTAAAAGGGCTATGCAGGCATGCTGAATTTGACTTAGGTTCCAATATTCTTCAGAGAATGAGGTTGAATGGCTTAAGACCTAGTTGTATAAGTTATACAACAATTTTTGATGGGATGTGTAAGAAGGGCTTACTAAATGAAGCTGTGCTGGTGCTAAATAATATGTTAAAAGATAATACAGATCCTGATGCTGTAACATTTTCGGTGCTTATAAATGGATTTTTTTAGGCAGGGCAGATAAATAATGCAAAGGAGATAATGCGTAAATTGTTCAAAGCAGGACTTGTACCAAACCGCATTTTGTACTCAACATTAATAGACAGCTATTGCAAAATGGGGAATACAAAAGAGGTTTTAAATGCTTATGCAGTTATGAATCACAAAGGTCATGTTGCAGATCACTTTACATGTAATGTGTTGGTTGCTACTCTTTGTAGATGTGGAAAATTCGAGAGGCAGAACTTTTCATGGATCACATGAGCAGGATGGGTCTTGATCCCAACTCTATTACTCTTGACTGTATCATAAATGGTTATGCAATTTTGGGTGATGCGTTAAAAGTCCTTTCTTTTCTTGATGAAATGATTACTATTGGCCATTTTCCAAGTCATTTTACATTTGGGAGTCTATGAAAAGGACTTTGCATTGGTGGACATATTAATGAGGCAAAGAGCCTCTTGCATAGACTTCTCCGGCAACCTTCTGACATTGATAATGTTTCTTGCAAAACATTACTTACTGAGATGTGTGGATCAGGAAATTTGTTGGACTCAGTCAGTCTTGTAAATGAGATGGTTATGAATAATTTGCTTCTTGATTGTCACACGTACACTAGTCTTATTGCTGGGCTATGCAGGAAGGGTAAATTGGTTGCTGCACTCATTTATTCCGGGAAAGCAATGGAAAAAGGATCACACACCAAATCCTGCTGTATACACTGCGTTAGTTAATGGGTTATTTAAGGCAGGTCACTCTAGAGCTGCTTTGTTTACTTTTGAAGAGATGCTGAACAAAGGCATTAGGCTTGATACTATTGCATTCAACGTGCTTCTGGATCATCATTCAAGGATAGGACAAATGATCACGGTAAATGATATCGTTTCAAACATGAGGAGCAGCAGTTTATCATTCAGTTTGGCTACTTACAATATTCTTCTGCATGGATATGCCAAGACGCGTGGCATAACAAATTGTTTTAGGATATATAAAGACGTGATTGGACAACGTATTGTACCTGACAGATTAACATGGCATTCTCTTATTCTTTGCTTGTCTGATGCATTGGAAGTTGTTGTAAAATTTTTGAAAAGCATGACCATTGATGGTTTAATAGCTGATACTTATACATTTAACATGCTTATTTCCAAGTTATATGCAAAGGATGAGATAAAAATGGCATTTCATGTAGTCGATCTAATGGATCAGTTAGGAGTTATGCGTAATGTTGATACATATAATACCATTTTCAGTGGCCTAGTTAGAGTTTCTGCTTTTAAGGAAGCCCATCTTATTATGCATTCCTTGTTGGAAATTGGATGTGTTACTACATGTAGACAGTATGATGCGATCCAATAAGTTGTGTCAAATTTAAGTGATCCTTTGTACATTCCAAGTGGATCAATTACAAAAACAAGAGCCAAACAAATTAAGGAAGCATTAAATGGGCTAATGCAAGGTATTTGGACAAAGCAAGTAGCAATTGGATTAAAACCGGACAAAAATGCTGAAAACGTCACTAACTTCATATGGGCTGCAAATGGGGATATTGATCAAGTTTTGGGCTTGCAAACTTGAAACTAAAGAGCTTGGACCTAGTACTATACATGAGAGGACTCATTTGGGCTTAAATAAGCACATTTTGAGCCTTAATTTGCTTACTACATTTTCTTGAAGTTAGGTGTGCGAAAATCAACAAGTAGTTGGCAGATTTGACTATTGGTTTATTTAGCATGTTGTGTTTGATTTTTCAACTTCCTTCTAGATTGTATTAGACTTTTGTGTTTATTGTATTAGACTTTTAGATTTTCTAACACATGGTTTTACAATTTGTATTGGTTGTTTTCAAAATTGCAATTAGATCATATTTTTTTATAAATACTTGGTGCTTCTTCATTTGTAAGACACAATTCAGATTTAAATGATAAATGAAAGTTGCACTTCTGCACTTTGTTTTTTGAAAGTGGATTCTCTCTAAGGTTCTTAGAACTAACAGACTTGTCAAGGTTTGATCATTCTTGTGGCGTCTTCCAACACTTCGTGTCCTTGTTCTTTCGTGTTCAAGGGTTCAAGTGGATTGTCGATCTGTGTTTAGCTTTATTGGGGTGTGTATATTTCAGAATTGGTTGTCGGTTCATGGGATCTTCCCTTGTGGGTTCGCACCATCTTGATATCAGAGCTTCGGATCTAAATTCAGGTCATATCTATCTGTTTTTTGTTTCCATTTTCGTTTCAAGTTTTGTACTTTATTCTTGTGTCTGTCCATGTCTAGATTTGTTACTTCTGTTCGTCAAGTTTTTCTTTGTGTTTTCTAATATTTAGTTTATCAAATTCATAGTTCAGAATCTCTTCTTTCATCTTGGTTTAGAATCGTTTCAATCCGATTTGTCATTTGTGAGTTCTATCTATTTTAATCTAGTTGTGTTTTCCGGAAAATTTCTGGGTTTATTCATCTTCGTTTTTTCAGAATGTCCTGAAATATTCTGTCCTTGTTTGACCTCTTTTCCTTTGTGTTTTACATCTTTCAATAAGTCATTTTCATAGTTTAGAATCTCATCTTTCTGTTCATTTTGGTATCATCTTAATCCAAAATTTCCACTGTGAGTTGTAGTCTTTCTAAAATAGACGCTTTTCTGGAATTTCTAAGTTCAAATTTCTTGAGTTTTGTTTGTGATAGATTCTGCATTCTCTTTAAATTTCAGTAGAGGATAAAAGTGAAAAAAAAAAAAGACAATAGCATCAGAAAAAGAAAAAAGAGAGAAAATATTTGATAAGAAAAGGAAAAAAAAAAGATTGTGTTGGAAGTGTTTTGAGCAATACCTATTGTCATACATAGAATTTGTGAAGTCTGTCATTTAAACTCTTGATATCCTTAAATTTCCTTTTCCAATACTCATTTTGATATTCCATTTTTCTTAGTGTTGTGTTGATTCTGTAAATTGTGATTGCTTGATTATGAATTCCTTAGTTCTTTAAAGCGTCTTAAGAGGAATCTAAGAGTGGAAAAAGGCAAGAGTGAAATACATCAATTTAAAAGTCAAATTTGAGTGAAACACGAGTGTAGAGTGACATCCTTGAAGGAAACACGTGAGGAACTTGTGAGGAAAATTATTTCTCTAACATCTTTTTAGATACAATGTCAAATGCAGAAGAAACATCTGGTGGTAACCCAAAGAATCCAGAAGACCACCTCAAGGCAATGCAGCAACATTTTGCACGTATGGATGTTGTTTTTGGAGAAATAAGGGATAGGATGGATAGACAAGATGAAAGAATTGCAAACTTGCAAAGAGTTAGACCAAATCCTAGAAGGCACAATAGACGGGATACTTCTATAAATGAATTTGAATTTGAGCGTGATGAGGTTAGTAGTGCTAGTGAGGAAGATTTTGAATTTAAATATGAAGTGGGAAGTAATAGGCATAGAGCAGATAGGAGGTATGGGAGAGGACATGGCAGAAATATTCCTAGGGAAGGAAATAGAGTGGATGAGAACCTAGGGAGCATCAAAATGAAAATACCACATTTCTAAGGTAGGAGTGATCCTGAAGCATATTTAGAGTGAGAGAAAAAGATAGAAATGATTTTTGAGTGCCACAATTATTCTGAGGCTAAAAAAGTGAAATTGGCAGCAATAGAATTCAATGATTATGCCATTGTTTGGTCAGATAAATTGGGCATCAATAGGAGGAATAATGGTGAGAAGCCCGTAGCAACATGGAGGAAAATGAAAACTCTAATGAGAAGGAGATTTATTTCTAACCATTACTATAGAAAGCTTTATCAAAAGTTGCAGACCCTTACACAAGGCTCTAAGAGTGTGGAGGAATATTATAAAGAGATGAAGTTAGCTTTGATAAGAACTAATGTGCAAGAAGATGGAGAGGCTACAATGGCTCGTTTTCTGAATGGGCTTTACATAGAAATTGCTGACACTGTGGAATTGCAACATTATGTGGAGTTAGAGGATATGGTACATATAGCAATTAAGGTGGAGAAGCAACTCAAGCGTAAAGGTGCTTCAAAATTCCATTCTGGATCAAGTTTTGCACAAAAACAGATTTGGAAGAAAGGAGAAAGAGCTTTCCAAAAGGAGACGACTAAAAGCAAAGAAAAAACTACATCAAAGGACAAAAGTAAATCTGATTCCCAAACTTCTAGAAATAGAGATATAAAGTGTTTCAAGTGTTTGGGTACATGTCATATAGCTTCTCAATGTCCCAACAAGAAAATCATGATTCTTAAAAATAATGAAGTTGTGACTCAAAGTGAAAGTGATCAATATTCCATTAAAGATGCTAGTGATGATGGGATTGAATACGCCTCGCCTTGTGGTTAGAAGAACTTTGAATTGCCAAGTGAAGGAAGATGAGACGAATGAGCAAAGGGAAAACATTTTCCATACTCGTTGCCTCATTAATAACAAGGTTTGTAGTATGATCATTGATGGTGGGAGTGTAACAAATGTTGCAAGCACTACATTGGTTGAGAAATTGGATTTGCTTACCATTAGACACCCTAGACCATACAATCTGCAATGGTTGAATGAATGTGGGGAAATTAAAGTTGATAAGCTTGCAACATTTGGTCTAGGGTGTCTAATGATAGCTTATCAACTTTAATTTCCCCACATTCATTCAACCATTGCAGCTTGTATGATCTAGGGTGTCTAATGGTAAGCAAATTCAATTTCTCAACCAATATAGTGCTTGCAACATTTGTTACACACCCACCATCAATGATCATACTACAAACCTTGTTATTAATGAGGCAACGAGTATGGAAAATGTTTTCCCTTTGCTCATTCGTCTCATCTTCCTTCACTTGGCAATTCAAAGCTCTTCTAACCACAAGGCATTCTCCTTCCACGGCGTATTCAACCTCATCATCACTAGCATCTTTAATGGAATCATGATCATATTCACTTTCAGTCACAACTTCACTATTTTTAAGAATCATGACTTTCTTGTTGGGGTATTGAGAAGCTATATGTCCTGTACCCAAACACTTTATATCTCTATTTCTAGAAGTTTGGGAATCAGATTTACCTTTGCCCTTTGATGTAGCTTCTTTTTTGCTTTTAGTTGTCTCCTTTTGGAAAGCTCTTTCTCCTTTCTTCCAAATCTGTTTTTGTGAAGAACTTGATCCAGAATGGAATTTTGAAGCACCTTTACGCTTGAGTTGCTTCTCCACCTTAATTGCTATATGCACCATGTCCTCTAACTCCACATAATGTTGCAATTCCACAGTGTCAACAATTTCTTTGTGAAGCCCATTCAGAAAACGAGCCATTGTAGCCTCTCCATCTTCTTGCACATTATCTCTTATCAAAACTAACTCTATCTCTTTATAATATTCCTCCACACTCCTAGAGCCTTGTGTAAGGGTCTGCAACTTTTGATAAAGCTTTCTATAGTAATGGTTAGGAATAAATCTCCTTCTCATTAGAGTTTTCATTTCCCTCCATGTTGCTATGGGCTTCTCACCATTATTCCTATTGATGCCCAATTTATCCTACCAAACAATGGCATAATCATTGAATTATATTGCTGCCAACTTTACTTTTTTAGCCTCAGAATAATTGTGGCACTCAAAAATCATTTCTATCTTTTTCTCTCATTCTAAATATGCTTCAGGATCACTCCTATCTTAGAAAGGTGATATTTTCATTTTGATGCTCCCTAGGTTCCTATTCACTTTATTTTTTTCCCTAAGAATATTTCTGCCATGTCCTCTCCCATACCTCCTATCTCCTCTATACCTATTACTTCCCACTTCATATTCAGATTCAAAATCTTCCTCACTAGCACCACTAACCTCATCATGCTCAGATTCAAATTCATCTATAGAAGTATCCCGCCTATTGTGCCTTCTAGGATTTGGTCTAACTCTTTGCAGGTTTGCAATTCTTTCATCTTGTCTATCCATCTTATCCCTTATTTCTCTAAAAACAACATCCATATGTGCAATATATTGTTGCATTGCCTTGAGATGGTCTTCTGGATTCTTTGAATTACCACTAGATATTTCTTCTGCATTTGAGATTTTATCTAAAAAGATGTTAGAGAAATAATTTTTCTCACAAGTTCCTCACGTGTTTCCCTCAAGAATGTTAATCTACACTCGTGTTTCACTTAAATTTAGCTTTTAAATTGATGTATTTCACTCTTACCTTTTTCCATTCTTAGATTCCTCTTGAAACGCTTTAAAGAACTAAGCAATTCATAATCAAGCAATCACAATTTACAGAATCAACACAACACTTAGAAATATGGACCTGAAGTGTTGGAAGACGCCACTAGGATGATCAAACCTTGACAAGTTTGCTAGTTCTAAAAAGAACCCTAGAGAGAATCCACTCTCGAGAAACAAAGTGCAGAAGTGCAACTTTTATTTATCATTCAAATCTGAATTGTGTTTTACAAATGAAGAAGCACCAAGTATTTATAGGAAAATATGACCTAATTGCAATTTTGAAAACAACCAATACAAATTGTAAAACCATGTGCTAGGAAACCTAAAAGTTTAATACAATGAACACAAAAGTCTAATACAATCTAGAAGAAAGTTGAAAAATCAAATACAACATGCTAAAGAAACCAAAAGTCAAATCTACCAACTACTTGTTGAGTTTCGCACACCTAACTTCAAGAAAATGTAGTAAGCAAATTAAGACTCAAAATCTGCTTATTTAGGCCTAAATGAGTTCTTCCATGTGTAGTACTAGGTCCAAGCTCTTTAGTTTGCAAGCCAAAAACTTGATCAATATCTCTATTTGCAGCCCATATGAAGTTAGTGACGTTTTCAGCATTTTTGTCCAGCTTTTATCCAATTGTTACTTGCTTTGTCAAAGTACCTTGCACTAGACCATTTGATGCTTCCTTAATTTATTTGGTTCTTGCTCTTGTGATTGATCCATTTGGAATTTGCAAAAGATCACTTGAATTTTTGACACAACTTGCTGGATTGCATCATAGTATGTCACTTTAATAAATGGCATGCGTAGGGTGGGAAATGTGCTGGGAGCAATGAGGCTAAAAGATGAGATGAAAACACTTGGTGTCTGTTCTTATGATGTTGCTGAGAGTGCAATCATTTGGGGGCTTGCATCCTGCGGGAATATTGAAAATGCCATTTCATGCTTCGCAGTCAGTTGATTCCAACTGTTGCTACTTTCACTACTTTGATGCATATTTGTTGCAAATAAGGTAACCTTGAGAAGGTTTTTTACCTGAGAAATAAAATGGAGTGCTGTGGTATGAAGCTTGATGTAGCTGCATACAATGTTCTTATTTCTGGCTTTTGTGCTAATTGTGATGTTATGGCTGCTTTCTAACTTTATAAAGAAATGAAGCAAAGACATCTTAAGCAGTTAAGCACAAGACAAAGCAATTGAAGAGTCTGTTAATGAGAGCAGCTCCATTACAGAAGCTATAGCAAAGACATGTAAGAGTAATGCTCTAAGCCCATCTAACTTGTTTAGGTGTACAAATAAGGGAGAGGGCTTTAGAAGTTCTGTCAAGTGTTACGCATTAAGATTCCCTTCTTTATGATGATCACATGTGTTCCATTGATTTCATTTATTTATACTGCGTTTGTTTTGTTATAGATTTGGTCCTATCTGCCGCCACTTAGAAGTTGCTGGCGCTTAATCTTGTTTTCGCCTGGCACTTGATGTTCTTCCTCACTTACAGCTTGTGTGGGCCCCAGAAAAGCCAACAAAGCGCTTTCTTCAGTCTCCTCCTGGCGCTTTGGTGTATCCCATACACAGATTCCTCCTGGCGCTCTGGCTTACACTGCCTTTGGGGTTTCTGTTTCCAACTTCTTCTCACTTGGCTGGTGTTTCTGCTGCTGTTGCTGCCTTTTGCTATTATTTTTACATTACAAATTGCTGCGATATCATGAAATTTCGCAACTTCCAATTTTTTGCTGAGTCTTATTTGCATTATGTCTAAAGCATTTTTGTTTTAATTTTCCCATTTGGTGAAGGTTGAAATTGGCTACAACTTTACCTGTATCAGCTGACAATGTAATAGATTTCTAATAGGCGATAACAAGGAGTTGAAGGCTGAAGAGAATGGTAGTTCTTCAAGACTCGCAGCAATGTTGCATTACGGCGTTACGTAGATTCTTGAAGAAGCAACTAGGTTTTAGAGGCTTCTGTCAACAGAGAACAGAGACATTGCACCAAACTAATTGGTATTTTTACATATTTTCTTTATTAGAATTTACCTTTCTTTTCCATATTGGTACAAATCTGTGTAATTCTCACTCTACTTAACTTTATATATAAGATAGATAGATAGATATCAGGCATATTTTGAGTCATTTAAGCTTTGGGTGAAAGGTTCTAAGTTCTTACATGGCAACATGTTAATTGCTCACATTTTTCGAGGCAGTTAGATTCAAATGATTGTCATAGATAACTAACTTCTACTTTTTGTTATGAATTAATGAAATGCTATGAATTTCATGAATGAGACGATTCCATTTAATTGATTTGCAAGAGAACTTAATATTGAAGGGGTCTCTTAATTCGGTATCTGGAGGCTCTCATTTTTTACGTGAGCTTTCCGTTAAAATCCCATTTTGCCGGATGAAATGAGGTCTGTGATAATTTTTAACCCCTTGAAATTAGTTAGCTTCTCGAAAAGGTTCTTTGAGGAATGCATGTTGCTTTGGTATATATTATTATCTCATTCTTTACTCTAAGAGTCAGTTGGCTAATTTCACTTAAGTATAGCATTTGTTATATAATCTTTTTGAAATACTTATGTGTATCATTAAATTATAATATTAGTTCGTGAATAAGACAAATTAGTTTGGAGGATATGATAAATATTAATATTTCAAAGTAATTTATTTAATTTTTTTAATCTCTCCAAATTAAGTAATTAGCTTTTATATTAAATATTAGAGGTGATATTGTATTGTGATCGGATGTGGCCATCAGATTGAGAATGACAGATCCATGCAATGTCCTTATAATATTTTGAGTTCAACTTACTTCCGTGGTACTTCTTATTGTGAAGTGTCCTAAGTCCTGTCCCATTCCTCCTAGGACCAAATCAAGACCGGGATTGGGATTGGAACGAGACATCCCTTTTTTTTTTTTTTTTTTGTTAAGGATTTGGGCCATCAAAATTTTCCTCTGTTTTGACTTGTAAAAACTAAAATAACTAAAATGTATGGGTATAAGTTGAATGTTAAACCTAGATGATTGAAAATATTTGATATAAATATGTAATCATCTTCTTTTATCACTTTTTAGATCAAAATCATAATAATAAATAAGAAATTATTAAAACTTAATAAGAGTGACGATCATAAATATTTATAGTATTTTTTTGCTAGAGAATTAGACAAGCAGGTGCAAGAAAAACCAAGAGAGAGCGGAGTAAATGAAGACGGTAACACCATGCTAGTGATTGTGAGGGTTTTCTTAAATATTTATAGTATTTTGTATTAAAGATATACCTAATACATGATAATATATTTTTATATGACTAAAATTTGTCTAAAAAAGATTATAGACTAATATTTTTCATATAACTAACATCTATCTAAAATATATTATTTATATCTTTAATAAAAATATTAGATATTATGGTAAAAAATAAAAATATTAGATATATTATATAGAGGCAACTAATAACAACATTATTTCGAGATGGGAAAAAAAGCTGGGGGGGGGGGGGTAAGAAAGCTTGCCCACGTCCGATCCTGTTCAAATAATAATTTTGTCCCGTCTTGAATTTTTTCGGGATAGGATTGTCTCATCCCAAAATGACCAGAATCGGATCATGATGACTAGGACGGGACAGAAGTGAACACCTCTAGCTTTGATATTTCCTTTCAAGTAATAGCTTCTTAACTAGTGGAATAATCTCCTCTAATCAATAAATTTCATCTAGAGTAATTTTAAAAATTTTGAAAGTACTAACTAATTTTAACTAAATATATTTTGTAATCTACTTAAATATGTTAATTTTTATATAACAAGGATTGGATATGAGCATGATTTCAGTCAAGCTTTTAAATGAGAAAGGTGGATCAAGAAAATTATACTAATTCTGATTTGTAATATATGATCTAGTTGATTGATTTGAGGATATTAAGAAAGTTAAATAAACTAAAAATGTTTAGCATATGTTACATGATTTCTCTGAAATATTTATGTGTATGATTAGATTGTATATCAATTTAAAAACTAGACAAATTAGATTAGAGCAAAATGATAAATATAAATACTTTATTAATCAATTGTGTCTTCTACTAAGGATCGATGTATTAACATAAATCTCAAAATCCATTTTCTATATTCTAATTGCTCCTCCATCATCCACATTAAGACTTGTTCTTGAATTTCAAACTAAATAAGCAGGAGTGGTGAAAAAAGACACATAAACATATCAAAATAATGATCATTATTAATATTATTCATAATTAAATTTATTTAATATAACGTTTTATGTTTGGATTTCAATGCTCTACAGCATTCTTTCTGCAGCAACATTGGAATTGAGTGAGATAAACAATACATCTGCCTCCTTTAGTGTAGCCCATGGAAGGGCAAGTTTGAGCACATTTTGAAGGATCAGAACAATCTCATCCATTACACTGCAAATACTCATTAGGGACAATACCGCTTGCTAATACCCTGCATTGTTCAACACACACATCACCCACATCATCAATTTTGCCAGAATTTTTTTTATGCAGATGTAAAATATTGGAAAAATTCTAGAACAATATATACCTTGAAAATATCAAAATCCCAAATTAGTTTTGTTTACCACACTTCATTAGCTGCTTATTACACTTGATGAGCAAATGATAAGACGTTTTAGTGGGAATCCCTGATTTGAGAGGTTCAAATTTTGAAGGTAATTAATTGGATATTTCCCTAAAATTATTCTCTCATCCTAAAAGTAAGAGTTTGTCAAGCAATTTACTTTGGTTTAAATATAAGAATTCAATCTATATTATTTTCCAAATTTTTAATTTTTTCCCCTCAAACCATCCCTATTTTTTTGATTGCTAAACCATCGATTACATATATTTAAGGGCTTTTTCATCAATGAAATAATTTTCAATGCGATGATGGTTAAAAGAATTACATTAGTTAAATCAACACACATTTTTTATAAATAAATAAATTAACTAATTTATTTAATATTTGTAGATCATCTATCTAGCTCTTAAATTTAGAACTGAAGGGAGTATATATTTAACCGACAACATGAGAATCTATTCTTAACTTGAAAATTGAGATCAAATTAGAAGAATTACCTAAGGCTGAAACAAGAAGAAAGTGTATAAGAATCCCACTAAGAGTTTGAGAAACTCTTGTCGCCATTTTGACTCAATTTCAATTGGCCTCTCCAAATCTCTATAATTCTTTTTGGTTAGTAGAAGATAAAATACAGTAACCTCTTAGCGTTTATATATTCACAAAGCACTTGCAATTTTCTAATGACAGAAAGATACAATGAATTCTTTGGTATCATTTTGGAAAACGCAATTAATGTTACATTTGTTTTAATTTATGTTCCTTATAAGTTGTAAAGCATTCATCTTTTTATGAAAGTTACAGAAAATGGTATATGCTCTAACTTATGAGTTTAAGTAAACTCGTGGTAGTTATAAAAATCATATTGTAGACTCAATTCCTGAACTCATAAGAATTTATTTTTAATAATAAATAGCTATTAATAGTGTATAATTAAATAATTAAAATATAAACAATGATAATTATTTGATTTTAATATATTTTAAATCTAAATAATTAAAATTAAATCCACCAACATTTATAATTTATTATACTTAACCAAGAATATTTTATAAAATTTATATATAAAGATACTGAGTATGATCAAATCGAAAAAGTTATCATAGGTTTAAGAATGAGTCAACACGATTTTGTAAGCTAGATACATAAAAAAGGTAAATTCGGTATATGAACTTGTAAGTTTGACTGAATTTACAGGTAACATGAGTTTAATAGTGACTTGATACGATTTTGTAAGGTGAAAACATAAAAACAATAAAGTTAGAAAGTAAACTCGTGAGTTTAACAAAGATAGAAGTATAGCATCATGATTTTCCGAAAGAATTCAAATTATGGTAATTAATGTTTATGAATCAATTGCATGCACTTTATAATTTTTTTCCTAAAATTATGTAAATTTTTGTTTAAAATACTTTTGTAGATCTAGATGATGAAAATTGAAACAAAAAATATTATATATATATATATATATATCACTCGTTATAATCTAAAAAATTCATATTTATAAAAACCCACGTGCAATCCTCGATCTCTCAAAAAAAATTTATTTTGGAAAGTAGTAATAGAAAAAAGAATTTTGCTTGCCAAACTCACTAGAGAGGGGGTAAAAAAGAAAATAGAAGTAATAAAAAACGCTGCAATATATCTTAATAAATGGTGGCGATCAAATCCAGTAGTGAATTCTTTTTTAAAAATGATCATATTAAATCTAAAAATTTAAGGAAAAAAATAAAATGAATGACTAGGAGGAAAAGATATTTATTGAAATGAACCCGAAAAATTGTTATTATTTAAAAGAACCAAATACAGAAATATAAAATTAAAAATACTAAAATGCCCCTAACGAAATCTTCTTATTCTCTCATACATTATCTCCCACATTTTATTTTAAAACTAATAGAAAATTATAAATTTCACTAAAATAAACAAAATTTTTGTAAATTTTCAAGCTTCACAACTTGCATAATTTTTTCAAAATTATAATTTTTAAAATTGAACATAAATTTTAATTTAAAATAAAATCATAATAATTTTAATAAAACTCAAAGTCTTTTATAATTTATTATATATGTTAAACCAAGAAATTTTATATGATTTATTTTTATTTTAGAAGAAATTCATGTGGGTTGAAAAATTCATTTAATTTTAATTAAATTAAAAAAAATCTAAAAAATCTATTATATCATTAAAAAAATTAAATGAGTTTAGTTTTTATTTTTATAAAATGAGCATAATTGATGTTAACGTTGATAATTTAAAGAATCAACATTCATCTAGGTCTTTCTAAGCAATTTTTCCAATTTATAATGCTAAGAATCAACATTCACTACTATAAAATAAAAATTTAGTGGCACCCCTTTTATAGTACTTATTTACAAAAGTATCACAAATAAGTTTTTTTTTTTAAAAAAAAAAATATTAGAGGCTGTGGCACTTGTATTGCCACAACTAGGGTAGGCATTTTTTTCTTATTATGGGAACCTAGGCAAGTGCCATGGGTTCACTTAAGCCTTGTATGGCTCTTGCATCAGCAATCGCCATACAAGGCTTG
This sequence comes from Inga laurina, assembly GCA_963855925.1. Taxonomy (NCBI): domain Eukaryota; kingdom Viridiplantae; phylum Streptophyta; class Magnoliopsida; order Fabales; family Fabaceae; genus Inga; species Inga laurina. The sequence continues at coordinate 46,765,798 of OY979701.1, read as the reverse complement.
ATTAAAAAGTTGGACCAGTTTTTGTAAAAGCTTTTTTTGAAAAGCTGGCATGCCTAAGTAAGGCATCGCACAAGGTTTTTTTTTTTAAAAACAAAAAATTTATGGAAAGGCCTTGTATGAGCAAGTGCCATACAATTTTTATTTTTTAAAAAAAAACAATTGCAGCTAAGACAAGTCTTCTTGTCTTAAAGAAATTTGCCTAGCTCGCCATTATATTGTCTTCTTCGGCTGCCCTCTAGCTCCCCATTTCCCACAAACTTATCCCAAATCTCCACTTCATTGGTCTACCATATTGTCTTATCTTTTCATCCCCACTCATCACCTTTCCTTATCATTCTTCCCACTCCCCTCTTCCTATATATATAATACATTTCCACTCCTCTCTATTTTGAAGTTGCGGCGTCATTGTCCCCACTACTCCCTCCTCTCTTTTACGGCAGGAAGTAGAAGCTTCCTTGGCCCCCCACACTCCCCACCTTTTGTTGTTCTTATCTCCCCCTCATGCACATTTCTTCAACAGTTGTTCCCCACTTCTATTGCAGTACAAAGCTTAGTCTCCTACTTGTGGTTTTTTCCTTCTTGTCCCGACCTCCTTCAGAAGCTCCGTAGCTTGCAAGTCTTTTTTTTAAAAAAAAAATATAGAAGCTTAAGTGTGTGTTTGGGATAGCGGTAGAAAAAATAACTTATTATGATTCTGACTTATTAAAAATGACTTAATAAAAAATTCAGTTTTTATAATGTGATTTATGTTTAAATGAGCGATTTATTTTTGGACAATAAGTGCTTATAAATCGTGATTTTCGGTATACGAGGTAAGTATGTGAGAGGAGTTTTATCTCGACTTACGTAATAAGTGACTTAATAAAAAAGTTGCAGTGATGAGCTTATTTAATAAGTAGCTTATTCTACCTGTGATGCAATTATTTTAAGCTAAACCAAACATAAAAAAAAAAAAAAAACAACTCAATAAGTCAGTTTACCATCCAAAATGGGCTTATTTTCCCCCAAAACGTGTTTCCAAACACAACCTAAGTTCATACATTTTCTTCTTTCTTATTTTAAGTTAAAATTTGTCATGAATCTTATATATGTGCTTATAATTTCTTTTTTTTAGGTATTTACTTGAAGTTTCAACTCTATCTTGTTAAACTTTATATACATTGTAAGTTTTTTAATTTTTTAGCTTACAAATATAATAATACTAGTTTAATCTTATGTAGAAGTACATGTTGTCAATAGTAAAAAATTTGTTATGAATGACATTAATGAAATGGTCAAATTGGGTGGAAGTGTTATAAATGCTATGATAGTGCAATAAATGATTGTTATGAAATTAATTAATTTAATAAATGCTGCTGATAGTATTTTTGTTCGCTTGTTATGGAACCAATTACTTTAACTATGATATGTAGTGTTGGTAAATATGATTTCTTTTGTTGTGAGTTGTGAAAAAACATTATGATGTTGCGGATTCAGATCTCCTCAATGGCGAAATTCTCATCGTCCCTCAGTTGTGTGAATTTCCAGTAGGGGTGGAAATAGACTAGGCTAGGCTAGGCTAGGCTTTGTCTAAATAGGCCTGGGCCTACAACAGAGATTCAAAGCCTGAGCCTGGGCCTGAGCCTGTATGTAGGCTTTTTTTTAGGCCTGGGCCTGGGCCTTCAAAAGGCCTGACAAGGCCTGAAGCCTATTTAAGGGTCTACTTAAAAATATAGGCTTTTAAATAGCCTTTAAAGCCTATACCTCCAAATTCATATAAAACTCTTCACAGTTATATACAATCCTACATTATATCTTAAAAGCCTAATATCCATTCTCATAGTAATATTAGGGTTTAGTAAGGAAAAGAAAAGAACGTCTAGTGACAACAATTGTCCGAGCAAATAGGAATAAAAAAAAACTAATCGTCTGTTGACTAATGAGACATATTTTCTAAAATTGACTAAGCATAACAAATAACATACAAAGCTAGATTCTACCTCTTTTACCTTTCCCACGTAAATTGGGACAAACTCCTCTTATTTAATTATAATATTTCATTTGACATTAAAATAAACTCATAAAAATTATTATGCTTTAGTGGAGGGTGCAAATTAGAGGTGAGTTAGTTAGTTAGTATTGCTATCTCGAGCGATCAAAGAGAAGAAAGGCAAGGGTGAATGATTTATACGAAAGTAATGGTTGAGTGTAATGACGATATGATATAAAACTTAGAATTAAGGTTAAGTTGATAAATTTATAAAATTATTTAGATTATATTATATATACTTATGTAATAGTATAAATTAAAAAAAAAAAAAAAAAAAAGCTAAATAGGCCAGGCCTGTAGGCTTGTAGGCTAGGCCTTATGAAAATAGGCCTGGCCTATTTATCTAAATAGGCCTAGCAATATGCCTGAGCCTGAGCCTGGCCTATTTGCTAAATAGGCTAGGCTGGGCTTTATGTAGGCTAGGCCGTAGGCCCCTGTTAGGGGCCTGACCTATTTCCATCCCTAATTTCCAGCCATCCAAATCAATCAAACATCTCTTAGTGTGCCACCTCATCATCCTTTTTAAAATTTAAAAATTTTAAAACTATAAGCCATTTTTAGATAAATTTGAAATAAGTATTACTACTTTCAGTCTTAAATATACGATATAGTTGACTTTTTTGGGAGATTAAAGAAGAGAAATAAGTTATGTAATTATATCATATGTTATATATGATTAAATTATATATAAGTTTATGAGTTAGCCAAATTAATTTGGAGAAAAAACGATAAATATAATATTTTATAGTAATTTAATTTGCTTTATTAATCTTTCTAAAAAATTTAGCTGGGTCATATATCTAAAAATGGCTCAGATTTTTTTTTTTAAAAAAATTTAGAAAGCATGATGAGGTGGCACACTATGAGATGTTAGATTGATCTGGATGGATGAAAATTCACGTTGCTGAGGGACGCTGAGAATCTTGCTGCTGAGGAGATAAGGATCTATGATACTGCTGGATTAGTTGGTTGATTATTTGTAACTTAAAGAACGTATTTAATACTTGAAAAACTTCAAATTTTAGGATGTTATGCTGCTGATTTTTTTTTAAAAAATAAATAATAGAAGATAAAAATAATTAGTAATTACAAGAGGCAAGCAACTAATGACTTTTAAAAATATGTTTAAGATATACACATATATATAATTGCAATAAGAAATAATAAAATAACAAGAATGAAAGGCAGTAATGCACTTACGACTTGTTCTTTGCTAATTAATTTGTGGCCTCAACACCAGCAATACGAGGGAAACAAATATTTAGTTGCGTTAGTTTCCAAGGAGTCATCAAGCACTTTCTTTTTTCAGTCAAAAAGTTTTTTATTAGTTGTACAATGTTATCAGAACCCACAACATCTTTCACCATTATTTCTTCTTTATTAGTTTTCAAGGCATTACTACACACTAAAATGCAATATTTTAGAGAAACCCAGATTCACAAAATATCATGAACAATATTTCTAATTTTCTACTACCAAACAACAAGAAATTAAAAAAATAAAAAATAAAATAAGAGAAAAAAGCAGAAGACATCACACAAAATTTAACAACGTGGCAATATGAGGGGGAAAAATGTACGGACAACGAATGGGAAATTTCATTATGAGAAAAAGAGTTCATAATCATCATCTCATGATCTCTACGACGATGGAGAACCAAGAGAGAGGGGCTGAGAAAACCACCTACTAATAAAATGCATTATTACAGGCTCAATTTGATTCCTTATTGCAATCTAGGCCAGTACTAAATCCAGCGTGTGATAGCACAAGTGTGAGGGATAGTTGTCCCTCCATGCCTAAAGTCTCCATTTCTTTGGTAATTAATTTCTTCTTTAGTTAGCTTTTTGTTATGTTATAAATTAATGTATCTTAATATATTAACTCTATTTTTTATAAGGCGAATCGACGTGTAAGTTGCACATCGATGAATCTTTTAAGCACGTAGTTGCTGTGGGCGTGGCCTACAATACTAACACACTACATAATTTGCCATTGCCTGTGAACACACTCTGAGTAAGGGTTGACATATTCACAAATGAAGATGCTCTCTAACCAATCCCTTTTCAGGATGAAGAAATAATGGTGAAAGATGTTGTCGGTGATTATTTTTCATGGCCAATAAATCTGATTGAGCCATGTCAAAATATGGATTAGGTACTTTATAGAAATAATGGTGAAAGTGTGTTGAAAGAAGTGCTTAGTTATGGATGGCTTAGTCCAACAGCCATCAACATATAGATTAGGTACTTTTAACATCATTGTCTATCACTGTTATTATTATTCATCAGTCAATATTTTGGTTTTAATGACATTTTTTGTTTTCTATAAAGGCACTCGTACCACGATGTGTTATTGGGCATGGATAGCGAGCATAGATTCATATTTGACAGCCCACACCTCCTTGGTTAGCATAGGGGGAGATCAAATTTGGAAACACAATCTAACAATCTTAAAGACTACTTCATGTAGAGTGCAACCCCTAATAAGCTCTTTATTATGCCATACAATTCGGGGGTAAGTTATTTGCGACAGTATTTTAATGTTTGTTTTCTTATTCTTTCACTTTTACCATAACATGATTGTCAAAGTAAAATTTTCAAAATATTTTAGGGTACATTGGATAATGATTGTTATCCATCCAGTAGCAGTTGAAGGCCCTCGCGTTTTCTGTTTGGATCTTCTAGCAGCTGGTTATCCAGAGAACTGTCCTGATATGATGATTATATTCAATAAGTGTATACACTACTAAAAAAAACCCGATTTTTAACGGAATTTGCCACAAACATTTTTCAGTGGCAATTTCTAACGGAAATTCGTCAGAAATTTTTCCGACAGAATTTTCCGTCGCAAATTTAGCCATAGAATTTTTTCCGTGGCAACTTCCGACCACTATTACAAAAAGGATGAAAGGTGGCGTACATATTGTGGCCCTTCCTTAATGAAGTGCCACAACTGCTTATTTATTTATTTTTTTATATTTTTTTTACCAGCTGTGGCGCCTGGTAGGGTAGGTGCCACAGCTGGTGAGGCTAAGTGTGGCGCATGCCAATACAGGCGCCACATATGACCAACTGGGACCACCTGTGGCGACTGGCATGCCAGACGCCACACTAAGTTATGGTCAGGTATGGCGCCTGTCTGGCCAGGCGCCACACATGACCAATTTTATAATTTAAAAAAAAAATTGGTCAGGTGTGGTGTCTGCCTGGCCAGGCGCCACACCTGACTCTTTTTTTAAATAAAAAAAAATTTGGTCAGGTGTGGCGCCTGCTTGGTCAGGCGCCACACCTGACCCTTTTTTTTTTTTAAAAAAAGTAGATTTCCTATTCCTTCCTCACCAATCAAAACCCCTACCCCCTTATCCTTTTCTTTCCCGCCTCCACCCCCCATCTCTTTCACTACCTTTAATTATTCCCTCTCTCACTTTACCTTTCATCTGCGTGCACCCCATCCCTCCATTTTCATCTTCACATCTTAAAACTACACCCACACGAGCACACGTGTTTGTTTTTTTCCAACTGCCATCCCCACTCCTTTCCCTATTATTCCCTTTTCTTTTTATTGTCCTCAACTTTATTTGGTCCCCACTCCATTTGGTAGCTCAAATTTCTTCCTTACCTCACTCAAGATTGCGTCACCAACAGCAATTACGTGGTCCCCCACTCCACTGCACTGATCAACCTGTAAGTTCAACTTGCGTTTTCTTTTTATTAATATTTTTTTCAGGTTGTTCTGTTTTTTTTATGGCATGCTTGCGATGGTTTTTTTTCCCTGTTACTTGTATTTCTCATTTGAATTATGTACTTTAGTTTTACTTTACATTAGTAAGTTTCTCTTTCACTTTCTATACATCAATAGGGGTGGCTCCCCTTCCTATTGCTTTTGTTAATCGACAAAAATTCCGTATGAAATTTTCTGACTCCAAATCCTGTCGGAACTTCTCTGACTCCAAATTCCGACGGAAATTCATCTTTCCGAAGAGGGAAATTTTCCGTCGGAAAAAATTAATTTTTTTTTATTTTTTAAAAATAATATTTATAAAATTAAAATATTAATTATTAAATAATTCTATTTAACCTTAATTATTAAAATTATATTATTATTATATTATTTATTATTTTATTTTATTTAAAAATAATATATATGTTATTAATATTATATTTATAATTTTATATTAATAATAATATTTATAACTATAAATTATTATTTATTAAGAAATTTTAAATAAAAAATTTTTTAATTAAATATATAAATATTTTTTTACGTTTTTATTAAATTTATAATTATTTTTAATAATATTATATTTAATTAATAATTAATTATATGTATATTATTAATTAATTATATGTGTGTGTGTGTGTGTGTGTGTATATGATAATATGATATATATAATAATATGTAATAATATGACACAGGTTCATTTCGACGCAACTAGCAAACACTCGTGTGTGAAGGCGTCGGTAGCTTGAGGTCGCGGGTTCGAACGGGAGGAGAGGCATTTTCAGGAATTATGATATGCTTACACGTGGCAGCATGACGAGGAGACACGTGTCGGCCAGGGGATAGGGACACATGGCACACTGAGGAGCAAACACGTGGCATTTGGAAATTTTAAAAAAAATTGGAATTTTTTTAAAAAAACAAATTTTTGGATTTTTTTTTAAAAAAACAAAATTTTGGAATTTTTGTTTAAAAAATTGCAATGGAAAGGAATTCTGTCGGAATTCCTTTCCATCTTAATTTGAGACGTATAATTCCGTCGCAAATTTTTTTGTCACACACCTAGTAGTGACGGAACGGATTCCGTCGGAAATGCGGTTTGTCAGAAATTCCTTCAGAAACGCTGATTCTGTGGCAAATTCCGTCGCAAATTCTGTCGAAAATTCAATGTTTTTTGTAGTGATAGGTGTATGTGTAAATATTTGCGTGTGTGATTGTTGAATAACCAAAATTAATAAGTTACTACTTGTTTTGTTAGTGCATTGACCGCCTATAGAAGTCATGTTAGATTGAGCTATTCTAAACTCAATGACACAATCAATAGCTATGTCTAGAGGAAGATTATGGTACTTATATATGAATTCACTCAAATTTTGTTAGTCAAAAATTTTTATTCAAAAATTAACTTAGATATGATGATTATGTTAAATAAGTAAGTGTATGGGGGTATATGTAAATATTTGCGTATGTGATTATTGAATAACCAACATTAATCAGTCACTACTTGTTTTGTTAGTGCATTGACCGCCTATAGAAGCTAGGTTAGATTGGGCTATTCTAAATGCAATGACGCAATCAATAGCTGTGTCAGGAGGAAGATTATGGTACTATATATGAATTTACTCAAATTTTGTTAGTAAAAAATTTTTATTAAAAAATTATCTTAGATATGATGATTACGGTCAATAAATAAGTGTATGGGTGTATGTGTAAATACTTGCGTGTGTGATTATTAAATAACCAAAATTAATCAGTCACTACTTGTTTTGTTACTGGATTGACTGCCTATAGAAGCCAAGTTAGATTGTGCTATTTTAAACGCAATGACCCAGTCAATAGCTATGTCTGGAGGAAAATTATGGTACTTATATGTGAATTTACTCAAATTTTGTTAGTCAAACATTTTTATTCAAAAATTAACTTAACTATTTCATTGTATTATTGCAGTGCCTATTCCAACCAAACAATAATGATTGCGGTTATTACATTATGCAATTCATAAAAGATGTTGTTACTTACCATCACAATTTTCCTCCTATGAGAATAAGTTCTTTTGCTTGCAATTCATATTGTGTTTTAAATTTAATTAACAAGTGTCTAAGCTAATTGATTTTTAGTGATTTTAATTCATTGTGTACATGATTATTTATATAGTATTATGAAGATCAACGTTTTGCCAAGTTGATTGATCAACAAGTGGATAAAATCATTGAGGAATGGTGTGAATATATGGTTAGACAATTATCTAATATTTAGGTACCTAGGTTGTTTCTTGCCTATTCTTGTGTTGTTTATCCACTTATAATTAGTTGTATGTCAACACCCATGTCCATTTTAATAATCAAAGAGTAATAAACGCAGAATTTCATGGGCATACAGAAAAATATAATTATACTGATAAAAATATTCATTTACAATTCCGACATTGTTCATTGACGAAATACAGTGGAAGTTTTAATATTTACAAATTTTACCAAAATATCACAAAATAAACTAATTATGACCACGATCTTGTCCTCACCTAGAAACACGTGCCTTTCACTTTCCAGTATCTACGCCTTTTCCCTTTGCCCCACTAGTACCCGCTAAGGTGTTTATTTAAAAATAGGGTGAAATTCCGGAGAACCTCAGTAGAAATATGCTATCGTTCATAAAGAATGCGAAAAGTAAATATGATATATGTCATATATGCACCAATTAATGAACATTATAAACATATCATCAGCATATATATATAAGTAGGGCCCAGCCCTACTATTTTGCACTGGTTGGGTTTTCACCAACTCCAGTGTAAATGCCTTTGCCACTTCAGGCCCCTTTCTGGGCAAATTGTGTTTATTAATAAAGCGCATTTACAAAAATTGGCATCCACACAATCACATAACTTATGGCATAATGTATGAAGAATAATGTCCCAACCTCAAAGGTTTAAAATCCTCTGTTTAATGGTGTCTCGAAGAATGTGTCGTTCTGGCTCTTGACTCGGTCCTAAAATATTAAATGTACAAGAAATAGGTCATAACCTATCCAAGTATCATTTTAGACTATTCCATAGTGTTTGTTGTGGTTATATTAGTCTATGGTGAAAATTTACTTAAATGCCATTGGGACCTCGGCCCGGCCCGATGACATGTTTTCTTAAAATTTTGATTAAGGTTATTCTGACTTATTTTCACCCAAGGAATCCATTTCCGGGCTTAAAATCACCAAATTCACTGTCAAATTATGAAAATACCCTTGACAGCCCCTATTTAGGGATTTCAATGGCATTTTCGTAATTATCCTTTTTCGGCCTCTACCGAAAAAGTGCCCAACTGTAACCCCACCTATATTTGCCCACTGAGTCCAATGGAATCATTTATTTCATGAAAATCCAACTCCTAGTACCAGTTATGGTCATGGCCAAAAATATGAAGAAAAACTAGAAAAAAATGAAGCATTGTGTTTTAGCTCCCAAAACTTGTACTTCTCTACTTCTAATTCTTGATTAACTTACTTAAACACTTCTTAATCATGATTTAAAGAATTTTGGGCAGCATAAACCCCTAGGGTTATGAATTTTCTAATTTTACAACTCAACCCAAAAATCACAAAACCAAACAATAATTACCTACAACAACTTCAATACACTAAGAAGTTGAGGTTTTGGAGATTACCTCTTGATCCTTGGTCTCTCTCTCTCTCTAAAACTTCCCCTCTCTCTCCCCTCAACCTTGAAGAATAGCTTGCTAAGCCATGATTTCCATGAAGAACAAAAGATTAGGAGATGAACTACATAATATAGGAAGCTTATTTACTTGAAAACAAGCTCTTTCCTTAGCTCTTGTTTCCTATTGCTCTCTAAATCACCAAGAACTCTCAAACTCACTCTCTCTCTCTCTCTCTCTCTCTCTCTCTCTCTCTTGTTTCCTTGATTTGTGCATGAAGTGCATGAAGGGAAGGGAAAAGAACATGTTTTATTAATTTCTCATCTTTCCTCCTAGCCATTGATATAATCAAGGGTCAAGATTACACCACCTTACATGCACACCATTCCTCCTCCCATAGTTCCCACCATACCCTCTTCTTTATGTCATACCTTCTCATTATGACCACCATGCACATGTCTTCGCTTAGAGTGCACTCCACCTTTGTCATCATTGAGAGATTCATGTATTAAACATTTTCCCCCTTTTCTTTCATGCATGGACGAAAATAATGAGAGGGAGGGAAGAGAAAAAATTGTTTTGCTCAATTTCACAATTGACATAATTGATTTTATGTCTAATCCCCCTTAATTTCCCCTATTCTTGATTTATTCCACCAAGAATAATCCCATTATGCATTTTCTTTTTCTTTTTTTCCTTGATTAATTGAAACTAACTCCAATTACTTGGAAAATAATTAATCTTGGGCTAAATTGGCAAAATTATGATTTTGCTATCCCCTTTGTAATTTAATTCAATTTTTAATTAATTTGCTCATTTCCTTATGAATATGAATATTTCAAAATTCACAAAATCCAAATTCATGAATATTCACCATTTTATTGAATTATTCAAATAATTACAATATATTTTTGGTGAATAAAATTTGGGGTGTTACATTGTACATTACAATTGTTATAATTAAATACATTTGGTAGTGATTTTATAAATCAGTTATTTATTTTGAGTTATTTCATTTTGGTTTGGTTTGCTTCTGATTTGGTTTTGTTCATTTTACTGTGAATTTATATTGTAAATTGATGTGGATTAGACTATAAATACAGAGGATTTCTCAAAGGAAATGAAAGAATTGTGAAAAAAAATAATGCCTTCCTATGGAGCTTCATTGGGAAAGTGTTATAGGATTGACAACACCTCCTATGGCGCTTCTATAGGGAAGCGCCATAGGAAGCTATTTTAATATAAAAAAAAAAAAAAAAAAAGAAACAAGCTATGGTGCTTCCACAGTTTTAAGAAGCGTTATAGCTTCCTTTAGTGGCGTTAGAAGCTGTGGCGCTTCCCTAGTGACATAGTATTCATAAAAATAAGTGCCACTTATGATGCTTTTTGTAGTAGTGATTGTATAGCTTCCAAAGTTGTTAATTTTATTCCATCACAAAGTATTGATCCCTTATATCATCAATATGTCATCTACTATTATTTAAACAATTAACACAATGATAAAAATATATCCCATTTTATGTTGACGCATTCTTTTTAGCAAATTCAATAAACTCCTCCACCCGATTCTCATATTCTTCACTAGTTCTCAAAACATTCATCCAACTATGATCCATTTTATTATCACTTAAGCCATTTCTAATAACACTCAAGTTTAGAATATTTGTCAAGGATGTGATTACCTTTTACTCGTTTTTAAAAAAATTTCAACAGCATATCCACTTAATAATATCCTAACATTTCAATAACAACCCATTTCAACTCAATTCAAATAAAACTAACTAACTGAAGCAATTCAGGACAATATCAACAATTTAATCTAGCAATTTCATAAGGCAAAACTAATATGGAGGACCTTATAGTTTTATCCAATTTTGAATCCGGTTCCTAGGCTTTTTTTTTTTTTTTACTTTGTATTGGGTCTTTTTAGTTTATGCCATTATATTAGTTAGTCCTTCATCTTTAAAACCGTTAAATAGGGACTAACAATGTTAGCAATTTTATTAACTTGAGTTTGTTGTGTCAACATTTTCTATTAGTAATATTAACGGAGTTAAAATAATATGACCAAAAATATACTTTTAAAAGTTAATAGACCAAAAGTATACCTTATGTAAACTTAAAAAATAGTATAGAATTGGAAGCTGAACCTCTCCCATTCCTTCTCATCTACTTCCCTAATTATCACCCTTCATTTCATCTACGGCTAATTAGATTGAACCCGTGACTTCTCACATCCAAGAGAACATCTATATCACTAAGCTACAAAGCCATGGGTACTTCTTCCTATTCATTGAAAAGGCACTGCCTTGTAAACTTGATATTAATTGGCTAGTTAAGCTACTTTTAAAGAGGTGTGTCTGATTATGTCTTTTTCCCACCACTTCTTCCGATCTTTTGAAATTGTTGAATAGAGATGCTGGTATAGAGACTTGTCTCAAGAAGCTCGAGTAGTTGACTATGTTATTTTTGTTGTTTTTTTCTTCCAGTTGATTTTATCTTTGTTACCAATATTTGTGTTGTGGTGTTTTTGTATTGATGATTGTTGTTCTTCACCGGTGCAAAATAAAGAAAGAAAAGAAAGGTAGTGCCTTTGAGTGGTGTTTAGGTTTAGTGAGTTTAAGATATTGGGGTTTGAGTTGATTGTGATTGAGTTCAAATATAATAAATATAAAAATCATTTAATTCAAATATTTGAGAATAAACTTACGGGTTCAAAACTTCGCAGATAGGGGGTTAAAACTATTACTTGTGGTAGCTCCGTAAGTGTTTTGTGCCTACGTGAAAAAGATAATTGCATATGTCATCATATGGTTTTATTAGTTTTTTTCGATAAAATATGGTTCTATTAGTTGACCAAAAAAATATGGTTCTATTGAGCTTAGGGGATTCTTAAAATATTTTCCTTTGAATTTATGAATCTTTATATTGGTGACTCTAATTTAAGTAGTACGAATGTGTTAAAGGATTATACCATCATTTTTATTCTTTTCTTTTCTTTTCTTTGTGTGCCAACTATTATCATTTTCAGTCAACTGCTCTCTTTTCTCCTATTTATAAGGTCCTATTCATTGATTTTTTAATACAAAACCCTTTGCAAAATTTAATGAAAAATTTAAAACAAATCTCCAAAAGAACAATGCCCTTGTCTCTTTATAATGACATTTTTATCCTCTCTACCCCCAATGAGCTAACTCATTAATCAAATATTACCTCGTGTCCCAAATATAAGACCTAGTTGACTATTTTTTGGAGAGATTAAGAAAGCTAAATAAGTTACTTAATCATATCATATATTATGTATGATTAAATTATATATAAGTTATTCAATTAGATAGATTAGTTTTGAAAAAAAAATATAAATACTTTTAAAGTAATTTAATTAGCTTCATTAATCTTCCCAAAAAAAGTCATCTGGGTCTTATATTTTAGACCGAATGTAGTAGTAATTTTGAAAAGTTGTAAACGTCGTTCTTAATATTTAATTAACTTTAACTAATTTCTTTAATCCTAAGAAAATAGTTAATGGGGATTTATTAAAAGGAACTTGAGGGAGCATAAAGTAAGTTGCAAGCTTAATTCCAGTCAAACATTATCATCATTTCTCGAACGGCCCCTTCTTGCTACAGTTGATTTAAGATTGGCTCATGAATGAATCTTTCCTGAAAATATATTTTCTTAACTATGGTTTTAAAGTGTGTCACTAGTTTGTAACGTATCAAACACACAAGTCTAACTTTTTCTTTCATTTTCAATTCTAGAAAGGACTTTTTCTGCCTACCAAATATATACCGCTAATTAATTTATCTATTTTACCTTTTGTGCATTGTGACGATTAAAATGGACAATTTTGGAGTTGAAGGTGAAAAATAGTATTGAGTTATTAGGACTTGGAATGATGAAGATCAACGAAAATCGAGAAGCGTGAGTGTTATGATCTTCTTTTTTCATCGTATTGACATTTTCTAATTAATTTTTGGTAAAAAAAACTCATCTGTCATTTTTTAATTTTTAAGTTTCTTTTCAGGGATTCTCTCTCTTTTAATTTTGTAGACAAATTTATTTAATTTTTGGTATTTATTATGTAATTTAATGTTAAAAATATTTAAAATAAAATCTTATCCTTTATATGCAATTATCACAAAAGCTAATGTCCTTTTGGTAATTTGAATATGAAAAAGTGATTATGATAACAATATCTAAACAATATCATTTTATCAAAATCATTTTTTTTCCACAAAATCTATTCTACTCATAATCTATTCTCTAAAATCACTTTTATCATTTTTTCTCCAGAAGCTATTCTCCAAAGCTAATTCAAACACTCTCAAAGAAAATGACATGGATTTTTCTTTGTGTTTTGGGTTTGAGCGTAATGTATCTAGAAATACTCCTCTGTTCCGATTTATAGGGTAGAGAGTATTTTTTTTTTCCCTTAATATAAACTACCACATTAAATTTATTATACTCTTATACAGTTTTTAGCCCTAATTTATTATTATCTAAATTTTCATTTTCTTGGACTTCTTATTAAAATATATATTTTAAATAGGGTTAAAGTTGGAATGTTATTATATTTTAAGATAGAGTTAATAAACTTTAATATTTTTCTTTGTTCCAGTGACTAACAAGCTATTAGTTGACATGATAAGTGATTTCACCCTGTAAGTAGGGTAATACAAGTTCAAATCTCGAAAAACACACTTGTTGGGATAGCTATAAACTTAAGCTCCCATTCCGACAGATATTAGTCTTAAATCTAAAGTAACTTGAGCATATTTTGAGTTATACTAAGAAAAAATTTATTAAAAGTGCCTTATAAATAGAAATAGAGGAATAATACTAAATACAGTACAAGTTCAACTTTGGGTTCACAAAACTACAAGTAGTTTTATTGAAGTGGTATAACACACACACACACACACGTATTTGGCTTGTACAAGAAACCAAATTATGAAAAATACCCAAACTGGAGACCAAGCAAAAATATAAATTAAACCTGCTTGCATCTTAATTATTTACTTACTATAATATAGCAGGTGATCATTGGAGCAGCATAAACAAAACGAGTGAAATCAATATGACGTGGACAATTATTTGAGGATGCACGGTGCTGGATATATAGTGAAAGTACGTTTAGCTGTTGTTGTACCAAAACTGCTTCTGAAGATAAGCAATAATCTTCTTGTCAACTTTGAACGCCTTAGTGAGAACCTCAGGAGAGATAGGTGGAGTGGATCCAAACACAGCATTAGCAATAGTGATAACTCCCGGATTCTGACTACTGAGACCGGCGATCGCTAGGGCATTTTCATGCCCGATATTGAGTTGGAAGTGAATCATACCGATTGGGAACACAAACACGTCTCCTTTGTTGAGTACTATATGGAAGAGGCGATTATTATCTTGATTGGAACTCACAAATCCGACCAAAAGCTCACCCTCGATGACGATCAAGATTTCAGTGCCACGAGGGTGGGTGTGGGGAGGATTGAGGCCGCCGGGAGCGAAATCGATTCGAGCGAGGGAGATGCCAAGAGTGTTGAGCCCTAATATTTCGTTCACAGCGACTGGAGTCACTTTGGAGCCTAATGGGTTGGATGTGTTGCCAGGATTTACGTGGAAAAAGAAATCTTCAGCCTTTGCTAGCTTGGGGTCTTTGCAAAATTTCCCATTCACGAACACTAGATCACATGGATATAGAGTAGTTAATTAGTAATCAGTCAATATGAACACTAGTTTCACCTGATTTTTAGTCGGGTTGTTCTATTTTTTTTATTAGAAACTTATAGTAAGGGAGAGAAGTTACAGGGACTTGATTCAAAATGATGTGAAATTATAGCGACTTGCATATAAATCCCCCATTTTAAATTTATTGTCCAAGGATACCTTAAATTTGTTTAAGGATCTAGGTACAACTTGTCTTCAGCAAGTGTAACTTTTCTTCAGTTGTGTACATAGCTAAGATATGTTGCACACAACTGAAAAGTGTTGTACCCACTTAATAAGAACCTAGATCCTTAGAGATACTTGGACAATAATCAAATGTGTGTGTTATATATCGTGTAGGTGGGCACGTACCTCCATTTTTGGTATCATTTATAGCGACACAAAAGTCTTGGAGAGGGCTTGGGTCATAGGCAGAAGCGAAGGAGAAAGCCAAAGCCAAGAAGGCAACAAAAGAGCACACCACTGCCGAGCCTTTCATGTTTCTCTCTAATAATTCTTCTCTCTCTAAATTGTGTGTTGTGTTGCGTGTTTATGACAACATTATTCATGAGTTATTTATAGCCCGAAGGAGCAGCCGACACTATTGAATTGGTAATAAATATTAGGTTTTAACTTACTAATTAAAAACCATACTTTTTAACCACTACTTCACCTACCCAGGCCCCTCCATTTTTTTTTCAAATGATGAGACTTTTGGTTTCTCTGCGTAAACATCAGAGTAATAGTAGACGATGTTTCAGTACTCAGTATCATTCAGCACAATGCCCACTTCCTCTACTAGTTGCGCTTTATTTTATTATTTATAATTATAATATAGTACCTCTTTATAAGATTACTAATTAGTTGGGGACCAACGAATGGGAAGGATATTGATTAATTGAATTTGTTGAGATCGAGTGGTTTGTTAGTAATTTTGAGATTTCATCCATATACCAGCTTCTTCACAACATTCTTTGGTTGCTTGTAGAACACTTTTCCCCCCCTTCTTCGCAACACTCTAAAATACTACTCCCTCCGGTCCTAATTATAAGACATATTTACCTAACTTTGGAGAAATTAAGAATAGTAGTTAAATTAGTTAATCTTATTTATTTTCCTAAAATACCCTTATTTAATACATACAAGAAATCATGTTCTATTCATGTTGATCACTTGCCTTGATGTAAAGTAAGTGATCTTGTCTATCATTAAAATGGAGTTATGTCAGTTTGGTTCGAGTGGAATTAAAGAAAAGAAAAGTTATAATTTTTAAAAATAGAGATAATGACGCTGATAGTGTTAAATTGATTTTTTTACCCTTTATTCTTATAAAATAAAAGAAACAGTAGAATTGAGGTGTATGTGAGAGATTAATGAATTGCAAGTATTACTTACTTTATAGAATACATAGGTGTATTATAAAATTATTATTGTGTTTCATTATTATTGAGAAAGTATCAATGGGGGTATTTTAGGAAGAAATTGACAAAAATTAAAACTTTGTCCTATAATTAGGACCAAGATCAACTCATAAATATTGTCCTATAATTAGGACCGGAGGGAGTATGATAAAGAATAAACTGAATTTATTATTTATTTCCTTCTTTCCTAATTTTTTTGTCATCCCCTTCTAGCCTAAATTTTTTGGATTTATCTACCAATATCCCGAAATTTTTTGGATTTATCTACCAATACCGTGCACCACAAGCAACCTTTGGTTATGATGGGGGAATCTCCCCATCTCCAAGCTAAGTAATCTCTTTTCTAAATTTAACAGTAATAGAGAGGAATTTATTTTTGATCTCAATTTAAAATAACATTTCAATCCACCTGCTCTTCTAAATTTATAATTTTTTTTTCCTAAACTTTATCTATTGATTGCTCATATCAAGAGGGTTTTTCATCATCTAATGCAAATAATTAAAATGAGTATTTTATGGAAACCAACACAATTTTTTTTAACAAATTATTAACTTAACTACATTTTTTAAGATATGCAAATTAGTTTTATAAATCAAACTTTTAGAATAAAAGAAAGTAAGAGTATTATTCAATCTTAACAACACTTTAAGCCTCTAGGCTTCCACTGCATTATTAGTTATTACAGGTTAATTAATTCGGACCAATTCTATTCTTAGTCATTGGAACTTTATATAAAGCAATTCTATTCTTATTCGAGGTGTACGTAGTCAAGAGTAGTTGGAAGGGTGGAACAAATATTTGTTTTATTTAAAAAAAGGGTGGTTCACCTTAAGAATTTAAAATTTTCAATGATAGGGATGCATATATATGGGTATGAATCCGAGTGATCTATGAATATTCTCAAGAGTAAGTTCAGTTTGTTATTATCCATTTATGTGGTAGGTTTTTAATTATATATTGCAACTCCTGCTCCATGGTCGTTGTATTTTTTTTAGATATAATATGTGTAATGCTAATTAGTCCATTCAATCCTTTTTATAAGATCTAAATAACTGAATTACGTAGTTTAAAAATTATGTACATTAAAATTAGTTAAAGTAATAAATATAAAAGAAATATATTTTTTAAAAATATCCATATTTATAGAGGGTTAGTGGGATGGAGGAATAGTGAGAAAATAGATGAAATACTAAATGGGAAAAAGACAGAAAAATACCACTTGAACTTTAAAATCCCAAATTAGTCCTTTTACAAAGATTTGTATTGTCAATCTCATTACTATTCTTGTCAATCCCATTACCATTCTTGTCAGCGGGATTTTGAAGTTCAAATGGTATTTTTCTGTCTTTTTCCCAAAGATAATACAAGAGAGTATATTAACTAAGGGTAAAATGAGTATAAAATGCATCTAATACTGAAACAACCCCAGATTATATATTATAAAAAGGACTGGTCCAATTTAAAAATTTGGATTTTATAAAAAAGGCGGGAGGTAGTACACACTAGCTAGGAGCAGGGACAATATATTTATAACAAAGTGAGATCCAATCTTTTTACATGAAAATGAAAATTGAAAGTGATATTCTTTTAAGAAAAAGAAAAGTTGTTGTAATAAAAAAAATATAAGCATTCCCTTTGGTCCATTTTACAAGGCATTTTTAGCCTTTCTATCAAAATTAATGAGATGTTGTTAACTTATCATCAATTTTGTTTGAAAATAAAATTAGTAATGAACCAGTTTTCCAAAGTTAATTAAGTTGTTTTCCACCTAATATTTAGATAAATGAAGAGAATCTTAACAGTTGGTCTCAACTGTGGTTTTTCTTGTTGGCCTTTAGTTTTTTTTTTTTTTTTTTCTTTTTGGAATATTTCCTTTCTAAAGGCTTGCACATATGGGTTTCTAGTTCTTCAAATTAGAACGGTGAAGTGAGTCGTGGGTTAGCTTGCGACAGGTTAGGCTAAAGAACCCCGCCTCAAATTGAGGCACGTTGGTATTTTGCGAACCCAAACACACTCTCCAACCTACCTCTTCTTTTTTTTTTTTTTAAAAAATGTTTTTAAGTTCTTTTTAATATTTTCAATTTTTTATTTGTCAAATTAAATTACAAACGTTTATAGATTAAATTCAAATTGTTTTTATATTTCCATACTTTATGGTTAAATTAACCTCAAAACTTGTAAATACAAATATATAATATATTTTACAATGATTATTCTATTAATTTATAAATAATAAATTAATAAAGAATGTGAGAAATTAAACATATGCAATCAAGTTACATACAACAGTGATATGCTTAAATTAAGTATAAAATAATAAATTTTCTTCCTAAAAGTAAAATAAAAAAGTTTGTAGAAAAGAAAAAATAAGACAATCATACGGGTTGGCAAGTGTAGGTCGGAATAGCCTAGACATTGGCAGGTTGGTAAAATGTTAACCCAGACTTGTTATAACCCCACTGGTTAATAAGTTGGACCCGTTGACCCAACCCATATTAATTTTCTATTAATCGAAACTGCAATGGTTTATGTAATATCCCAAATTTTGGGATTAGAGGCTTGAAAATATGCCTGAATCAAGTGAACTACTATGCCCGGTTAAGCAAGAGTCCCAGGAATGTAAACTTTGCTGTCAGTGTGTTTTCCGGTGTGATAGTCTGGTTGTGTGATGGTTTTGAATAATTAAATGATGTCCAATGATTGTGAATTTTTTCAGAATGAAAGTAAACTTATCAAGCTTTAATTTGATATGTCATATAAGTCATTTAGAGCTATACACAAAGAGTTATGAATTTTTGAAATTAGGCCAGTGAAACTTCCAAGCTTCTATGGCGGCATCCAAAAACAATAATTCTAGGAATTGTGAGTTTCTAATTGGCTAAAGGATATAATTTTTCTTAAAAATCGACTTAATAAGGGTCACATAGCCTTTGAAACCATACCAATTGGACATTTGTACAAATAGTTATGAATTTTTAAATTTTGATGAAAATTCTGCCCAGTTTTCCAGCTAGTGCAAAAATGGAAATAAATGTAAGAGCAAAATGGTCATTTGACCAATAAAGCAAGCAACCATTTATTTTTCCCTTTAATTGGGATAAATGTTGGCTAAATTAGGGAGATTAAAATGGCTAACTAAACTAGTTATAGTAACTAATTGGTTACTTACCTTTTTGAGGAACCACAAGCTTTTTACAGGTGGCACAATTATGACTAAGTAAACTGTGTAAGGTGAATATAATCATACAATACTCCCTCTCTCCTCTCATTTTCGTCCAGTTGCCCAAACACGAGAAAAATCACAAAAAAATGTTAGAAGAGAGAGAGCATGAATAGTGTTTGTTCTTGAGTTCAATCTCAAAAATCACTACCGGATTGGCGTTTCCTCTCAAAATACTCTTCACAAACCTTCTTCTACTCATCTCAAGCTTCATTTCTATGGTTTCATATTTGCATTTGGAGGTGTTTTGTGCCGTCTTGCCAGCTAGAGTACTACTGATACGAGTTCAGATGATCAATTAAATAGTGCAAGTATACACTGTCGTAATCAAGTAATATAGAAGTAAGTAGAGTATCGTTCCCACGAGGATTGAGCACTAAATACCAAAATAGGTAATTTTAATTCTATTTAGTCGATCGATTAATTGGTGATTGAGAGTGCAGAAATAAAGTAAAAGAAAAACAATTAAATATGAATGCAGATGATATGAAAGCAAATATTAGAAAAAGCCCTAGGGATTAGATTTCACTTAACAAATTCCGGATTGAATCACTTATCTATTCTAGTCCAATTTATTCCACATGATTGATAGTCGAGTTTCCCTAATTTAATTACCAGCCTCTTCCAAGGTCAAGCAATTCTATAATCAATTGCTAATCCAATATATTCCTATATGAATTTAAGCAATTAATTATGCATTAAGATTTATGGAACTCAGTAAGACTACACAACTCATATGAATATATTCCTATTTCATATGCAAGTCATGGTTTTAAATATAGGGTCTACACACATATATCTCCTTCCGGTCTCAACATGCATATTGAAATCATTCAAAAGATGGCCAGTCAATCAAAAGCATTAAGAATAATAATTAAAACTCAATCATGAAGGAGAAATTCAAACTAGATTTAATAAGTTAAGATTCAATCCGTCATTAGTAAGTTACATCATCACCCTAGGAAAATGAAAGTTTAGCACATGATAAAATTAAAAACAAAACCAAAATAAATTGACATTATATGAAGCTAGAATGAAATCCTCAGAAATACTGAATAAACTTGAATATTACAATATCAAACATAAACATACAACCAAAAAATGAATGAAAGATGAAGAAATCTAGCCGTCCATTGAGGAGGTAAAACCTTCCATGTAGGCGGCATGCAAAATGCAATACAATCCTAAGCCTTCCAAGATGGAGGCATGCAAAAAGTAATAAAATCCTAAGCCTTCCAAGATGGAGGCATGCAACAATTGATACAATGAAATTAAATCTAGAAAGTAACACACTCTTTTTTCAGAACTATCAGAGAAAGGATCTCTTTCTTGTCAGAGAAGGGCCTCTAATTGTCACAGAAGGACCTCTGATTCTCTTTCTCTCTTCTCCTCCTTGAGCTTGGCCTTGATCTCTATTTATAGGGGGGAAAAAACGTGTGCTACAGTACTTTTACTATTCCCCCGGCGGCTGCTACAGTACCTGCCGGCCTGCTACTATTCCCCTGGCGGCTGCTACAGTGTCGTTGACCTGCTACAGTGCTGGCGGTTGCTACAGTGGCCGGTGCTGCTACAGTACTTTATTTATTTTTTATTTATTTTTTATTTATTTTTTAAAATGCTGTTTATTCCAAAAACAATATTTATTTATCAATCACACCCAAATTTATTATATTAAATGCAAATATCGTCCATAAAATCATCATATAAGGGAAAATAAACATGCAAATATTTTACTTATCAAATTCCCCCACACTTAACTCTTGGACGTCCTCGGACAAGAAGTAAATAATAATAAGTGCTTCCAACAAAATCAGAAGTGTCAGGTCATAAGTAAGAACACAATTGAAAAATAAAGATATCATAGTATTTATGAATCAACAAAAATATAAATTGGTAACTTTAATTGAAAATGAATAAACTGAGTTCGTACTTGTAGCTCATTCTCTCAATCTCTCAAGTGTTTAAGGGTAAATGTTTCGCTCAAATTCAACCGAAAAAATTGCACTACCATAGGCTTGCTAAAAATCTCAATCTCCACTACCTAATTCACATGCATAATTCAAATCAAAAGGACTTATTAAGGGTTGTAATGGGGTTAAGGTAAAGGAATGTAAAGTATGATATGAAAGGCTAAAGAAATAGAGCAATTGAAAAATGGGCTACTTATAAATTTATCTCATCACAACAACCCACAATTCAAACACTTAACACATTTTTTTTTTCTTTTTTTCTTCTTCTTCTTCTTCTTCTTTTTTTTTTCATAATTTTTTTTTTCTCTTTTTATTATTTTTTTTTTATTTTTTTTTATTTTTTTTATTTTTTTTGAATTTTTTTTTTTGAATTGCAACTATAAAGTTGATGATAGATACACCCCCACACTTTGTCAAAAGCCCATTTCACAAAAATTTCAAATGCTCCACTAATCTTTCGAATAAGGTAAAAGCACTTGATATATCATTAAAGCACATGTTAATGGGTTGAAAACAAAGAAATAGTCAATTAGGCTCAAAGGGGCTTATCAACGGTATAATTGCAAGGTTGGCTATTTGGCTCTAGCTAAAGAAAATGAATGCCTTTATCATTTTTGAATGTGCATGTGAGATGTAATTTCAACCAGATTTAAAGCAAGTTCTAGAGTGACAACTTAATAGGTGAATATCACACACAAGAGAAATAATCATTATAGGCTCAGAAGCTCACGGCTAGGAATTTTTAAACTCAGTTCATTCAATCTCAAAATTCATCACCAATTACAACAATCAGTTGTTCATTCATGCTATAAAATCTCTAAATTCAATTGATCCATACTTAAAACTTATATACTTCTTAAGATTATTACAAAGCACTTGGAAAAGATTTTTTTTTTTTTTTTGAAAAAGATAAAAATTCATGCAACTAATAAAACACAACTAATGAAATGCGTCTCAAGAGTTAAGAATAACTCCTTACTCTGCCATCTTTTTCCACACCCCATGCATCTAATGGTTTTACTAACTAACAAAAGAAAAAAAAAATTTTTTCTCCTCCCCCAACCTAAATCAGACATTGTCCCCAATGTCTTCTAGAGCTTAGAGGAGGTGTTTTTTTTAACATAAACACACAATAAAGTAAAACCAAGAGATTAAGGAAAGTTACAACTTAAGAGTGGTATCTGGGTTCTGCTTCTGACTACTATCTGTAGATGGCCCACCTATTTGCTTGACGAGTAGATCTGGTTTAGGTTCATAGGTTTGCATTTGATTGAGCAGCTGATCAGCAGTTGGTGCAGCAATTATGGAATGGCGAGTCGCTTGGGGTATAAATCCTGTTTCCACAGCATGATCAAGAAAAGACAACAGATTATCATAAAAACCGTTAACATTTAACAATCCTAATGGTTTTTTGTGATAGTTTAGCTTAGCCCAATATGCAACACTAGAAATGCCATCCAATGTCTCCAAACCACCGGGTAAAGCAATGAAAGCTTGAGCATGGTGGAACATCACTCCCATCTGTTCAGGCAAGCTTGAAACCTGTAACTCGTGTCCTAAGGAAAAAACATGATCTTGCAACCCCTTCACTCTTACACTTAAACCCTTGCTTCCATTCATGGATGCAGAAATGACCACACTTCCCTTTAGGCCCTGGATGCCTCCCCCGTACACAACGTTGATTTTTCTGGCAGCTAATGCAACTCCAAGTTCATTTGCTGCTGTTATAAACTCTCCTTTCTTGCCCAAATCAGTTTCACCAAAAATGCAAATAGATGTGAATATACATTTTTGTGAAATAACCTCTTTCTCTTTGTTTCTCTCGGACCATGTACGCTTACAAGAGAAGGTATTCATTTTTACAAATGGAAGTGTGCATATTTACAAATGAAAGAGTTCATATATATAATACTAAAACAACGACAACAAAATCACACAAATCACACATTTTTCAAAGAAGTTTGAAAAAATTTCCGACACAAATGACCGGTGGGCCACTACGTGAAGAAATTAAACAAAAAGAGAACAGAAAGTCAAAAGATACAGTAGAGTAGGAAAAAACTGCCGAAAGGATAAGAAAAATTAGACAAAAGTTACGAAAAAGACAAAACAAATTAAACACACGCATGATTATGTACAGTAGTTGTGATTTTGGCTCACATCTTCCTCTGGTTTTACGTCCAGAAACGGCTTAAACGCTTTCTATGAATCGAGGATTTGCTTCCCATCCAGTTTTCTTATAAACTGGCAAACAGGGTCTTTTAACGTCAGATTCCCAAGACAATAGCGCTCTTTTTCTCTATTGAATATGGCTGCTAAATCAAGAATAATACGATGAACATCACCACTCGGATGCGTCTCAAGAGTTTGAATGATATCATCCAGTGACTCCTTACTCAGTCCATCCTTTATAAATTTGATTTTATCTTCTCGATTTACAGAAACCATACCTTGACTTCTACAGCGCTGATCACATGTCCACCTTGCACATTTATAGCAGACATTCATTCTCTTAGCTCTTCTCTTTTTGGAGTAAGAACTTCTTCCCATTCCTGGCAAAGGTTTAACAAATGAATTATGAATCTCACCTGCTAAACGTACCTTAGCTTCAATGATCCAACGTATGTCCACAGGAAGGCCCAAACGATTGAATACTTTCATCCTTTCAAGTCGACAGCTATAGATCTTCCTGAGCACATCTTTGGGAAGAGTGGGGAACCTGTTCTTAAGCTTTGCAAGAGATTCCTCCATGATAAATGATGAAAACTAAAATCTCAATGCAGTGCAATGTGGTTCGATGAGTGGGAAAGAAAAATGAGAGAGTAAGAAAGAAGTTTTGAGAGAGTAGGAAAGAAATAAGTGAGTAGGAAAGAAAATTGTGAGAGTGGGAAAGAAAATTGAAAGAGTGAGAAAGAAAATTGAGAGAGTAGAAAAGAAGTTTTGAAAGAGTAGAAAAGAAGTTTCGGGTTGCCTCCCAAATAGCCGCCCTTCTTTAACGTCTTTAGCTAGACAAAAACAAAGAAAACAAAAATATTTTTTATGTTTTTTTCTTTTTTTCTGTTTTTTTCTTTTTTTTTTCTTTTTAAAAAAAACTATCAAAGTAGAATACATCATCAGAAGCTACCAGAAGTCCTACAAAATCACAACAAAATATCAAACCAAACCTTGGGTTGCCTCCCAAGCAGCGCTAAATTTATAGTCTTCAGCCAGACTTCCCAAACACAAACTACTAATCAAGAGTATCAAACACCATGATCACCTTCTCTTCATTTCTTTTCAAGCAACAATATTTCAGAAACCAACAATGATAATTCAAAGTAATTAATTGTACTTCTTCAATCATAGACAATTTTAGAGTACAATTATTTACTGAATTCAAAGGAAGCACAACATGCATGTATTTGCAAACAGATTTAGGAATTTCCAAAATTTTAGAGCATCCCATAAAATCCACTTGACTCTCATCAGTAAGAGTCAATACTTCAACAGGAGAGACATGAACAACATCTTTTGGAATATCCACATTAGTTTCAATATCAAAATCACAAAGATTAGGCTCCACAGGCGAAACCTCAATTGGACATCCATTATTTTCTCCAAAAGTGATTTCAAGTTCCTTATCACATGCCACAAGAGGTAAAGTTTCATTCAATTCCACATCCTCAACTTCCTCACAATAATCATCATCAACACAAGGAGTGGGAATTATGCTCAAAGAATTATCTTGCCTCATATTTTCAAGTGATGCAATAATTTGACTCATATATATTCCAATATTTTGGACACTTTCCTCTTGCTTTCTACAAAATTCCTCAACTAATCTTTCTAAATCAGATTTTTCCTTACACTCAAGAGTTTGTTCTTCAATATATGGATAAGAGTAGAAAGGAGTATTAGGAGAATACCTGACATATGGATCCAAAGATTTTTGTTGCTCCAAAATTCCACCAGGATAAAAGGAATGATCAAAACAAGTTTGGTTCATATTGAAATCATCTCTCACATAATGACTGGTATTGCTATATGGACAATGCTCATAAGAATGACACTCTCCACAATAAGCACAAGAAAAACAATTATAAGGAGAAGAATTTTCAATCCAACCAGTATTTCTATTTTCATGTCTCATTCCATTCACATGCATTCCAGAAAAAGAACCAAGATATGACAAGTTATCACCAAATGAATGATGCGAATAATTCATTTTTTTTTTAATTTTTTTTTTTAAATTTTTATATGAAGACTAAATTAGTATTAAAATTACTTGGTATTGATATTAATGACAACAATCCCCGGCAACGGCGCCAAAAACTTGATACGAGTTCAGATGATCAATTAAATAGTGCAAGTATACACTGTCGTAATCAAGTAATATAGAAGTAAGTAGAGTATCGTTCCCACGAGGATTGAGCACTAAATACCAAAATAGGTAATTTTA
Source organism: Inga laurina (assembly GCA_963855925.1). NCBI lineage: Eukaryota > Viridiplantae > Streptophyta > Magnoliopsida > Fabales > Fabaceae > Inga > Inga laurina. The sequence goes on along the minus strand of OY979701.1, from coordinate 46,739,643 downwards.
ATTCTATTTAGTCGATCGATTAATTGGTGATTGAGAGTGCAGAAATAAAGTAAAAGAAAAACAATTAAATATGAATGCAGATGATATGAAAGCAAATATTAGAAAAAGCCCTAGGGATTAGATTTCACTTAACAAATTCCGGATTGAATCACTTATCTATTCTAGCCCAATTTATTCCACATGATTGATAGTCGAGTTTCCCTAATTTAATTACCAGCCTCTTCCAAGGTCAAGCAATTCTATAATCAATTGCTAATCCAATATATTCCTATATGAATTTAAGCAATTAATTATGCATTAAGATTTATGGAACTCAGTAAGACTACACAACTCATATGAATATATTCCTATTTCATATGCAAGTCATGGTTTTAAATATAGGGTCTACACACATATATCTCCTTCCGGTCTCAACATGCATATTGAAATCATTCAAAAGATGGCCAGTCAATCAAAAGCATTAAGAATAATAATTAAAACTCAATCATGAAGGAGAAATTCAAACTAGATTTAATAAGTTAAGATTCAATCCGTCATTAGTAAGTTACATCATCACCCTAGGAAAATGAAAGTTTAGCACATGATAAAATTAAAAACAAAACCAAAATAAATTGACATTATATGAAGCTAGAATGAAATCCTCAGAAATACTGAATAAACTTGAATATTACAATATCAAACATAAACATACAACCAAAAAATGAATGAAAGATGAAGAAATCTAGCCGTCCATTGAGGAGGTAAAACCTTCCATGTAGGCGGCATGCAAAATGCAATACAATCCTAAGCCTTCCAAGATGGAGGCATGCAAAAAGTAATAAAATCCTAAGCCTTCCAAGATGGAGGCATGCAACAATTGATACAATGAAATTAAATCTAGAAAGTAACACACTCTTTTTTCAGAACTATCAGAGAAAGGATCTCTTTCTTGTCAGAGAAGGGCCTCTAATTGTCACAGAAGGACCTCTGATTCTCTTTCTCTCTTCTCCTCCTTGAGCTTGGCCTTGATCTCTATTTATAGGGGGGAAAAAACGTGTGCTACAGTACTTTTACTATTCCCCCGGCGGCTGCTACAGTACCTGCCGGCCTGCTACTATTCCCCTGGCGGCTGCTACAGTGTCGTTGACCTGCTACAGTGCTGGCGGTTGCTACAGTGGCCGGTGCTGCTACAGTACTTTATTTATTTTTTATTTATTTTTTAAAATGCTGTTTATTCCAAAAACAATATTTATTTATCAATCACACCCAAATTTATTATATTAAATGCAAATATCGTCCATAAAATCATCATATAAGGGAAAATAAACATGCAAATATTTTACTTATCAACTACTGGATTTCTGAACCAGTTGCAGAAACATGTAGAGGTAAGCGTAGCCTTCCTTTTGAACCGATTGGTTTGTTGTTTGGATGAGTTTTCATGAGGGTGAAGTACTGTTCAAATTTTGTCCAGGGGGTATGTTTGAGGGTTAATCATGTGTTTATGATTAAATGATGATTTATGATGATATTTGACCAAGTTGGTGGTTGAAATTTTGTTTTGGTTGATTTTGGTTTAAAGGCCCTGTTTCGGCCAGAACAAAAAGGGAGGGAAAGAGTTTGATTTTGGTATATTTGAGATTTCATTGGGTTCTGCACAAAAAATTGTGTAAGAATACATGTGTTTATAATTATTGGATGATTGTATGCAAATCTGGAATTTTTAGAAATTCAAAGCATATGTTGTTTGCTTGTTTCACTGGAAGCAGTGTTAATGTACAGTGAATTTCATTAGTCAAACCTGGTCCAAATGTTATGAAACTTTTCAGGATTAAAGTAGACATCTAGAGCTTTAATTTGATAGGTGATTCATAAGTTTTGGACTTGTATACTAAAATATACGGATTTTTAAAGTTGTGCCTCGTTTCTATAATGTAATCTGGAACAGTGTGGGAATTCACAAAATTCTTTAATTTTGTGGTTGTAGATGGCAGTGGTTCATATTTTTCCTTTGTAGAGGACTTGAAAAGCTTCAAGTAGGACTATTAACCACTCCATTTTAATTTTTGTAGATTAAGTTATGATTTTTAAGAGTTCAGTCAGGAATCAGGCAGTTTCTTGGCCACGGCCAGAAGATTTCTTGGTCGTAGCCCAAAAGGTTTCTAGAAATTTTGTCCGCGGCCAAAGGATTCCTTGACAGCAGCCAAGACTCTAACTTCCAACATTTCATATTTTTCTGAGAAACGTCGAATTATTTAGCCTCCCTAACTTCTTGGATATTAATATACACTTCTAATGATTCTCTATCATGTCTCTAATGAGGTTGATTGCGTATTTAGGGCCATGAGAGGTCAGGGAAGAATAAATGGAAGAATTTCCAATAAGCTATAATAGTTGGAAGAAAAGGTACAAGGGAATGCACGAAAATTAGAGGTAGTTAAACTGTCCTGACTCGCATGTATTTGATATGTGTTATTGCTTTGATGAATTATATGAAACATATGTAAATGATTGAAGCTCTATTTGTACTTATGCTATGACCATGAGCGTATTGTAAATCATTGAGCATGCATATGTCATTATGTTGGTATAAACTTATGTAACAAGCATGTCATACATTAAGTATTATCTTGTATGCATAGTTAGCATTATTTACTACTGAGATTCACTCCGAATCTCACTCCCCCAACCAACCATACAGGTGTGATGAAGTACAGAAAAGTACTATAGGGAGTTGTACAAGAGGGAACTATGGCAGAGAAGTGAAGATTAATATGATGTGTATTATATTAGACACTTTGGTCGCCTTGTGCGGTTACATTGCTATATAAATATACAAATGAATTAATTGAGAATGAGCAGAGGAATAATCTGGCTAAATAAATGAGCAGTGAATTACTTTGATTGAATTAAATAAATATAAGAATTGATGAGTAGTAATGAAGCTGCAAACCACTGAATGACGCTTCCGCAAGATTTTGAAAATTATTCTGAAAAACTCACTCAACTATAAGTTCGAGTCCTATCTTGAGGCTGGGAATTGAAAGAGTTTTTACAAATGAATAGCGATGAGTGATTCGAATGAGCTGCATAAAACTCATCTGAATATGTTATAAAAGAAAGGTGTCACACTTTACTCAATTATTTTGCTGGCTCTATATTTTGCAAGTTGCCATTATTTAATTTGCTGGTCTCTACTCTTTAATGCTTAATGCTATATTTTTTTTTTGGCTAGTATTTTTTCTTGGTTAGATGCTGCTCATTATTTGTCATTATGCTATCCTTTTTTTTGTGCTTCTCTATTGTTGAATGCTAGCAAATATGGGGAGTATATATTGTTCATCTTTTTTTTTTTTTTTTGCAATACAAAAAAAGTTGAAAAAATAAGAATGTGTTACGGAAGAATGATATATTTGGGTTGCTGAATGGAAGTTTTTTTTAATATTTGGAGTTAAATATATAAAAGATTAATTAATGCTCTGATCCACAAAAGGATTATACTTGTATTTAGGAAGAGGCCAATGCAGCAGCCAATCACTGAATTCTCAAAATAAAATGTTATTCAAAAAACCTCTTATAAATTTATTCTTATTATTCAATGCTCAATATTATTGGCATCCGTAATTTAATTCAAGCACTACAAAAAAATGGTATTTTGTAGCGGTTATAATTTACCGCTATAAATAGTAAAATTTGTAGCAGTTATAAACTAAACCGCTACAAACTTGTAGCGGCAAGCTACGCGCCAAATGGTTTGACAGATTGGCAACGTTTTTTGTAGCGGTTAATAAAAAACCGCTACAAATGTGGTGTGCATTCCCATCAAAAATTGTAGCGGTTACATAATAAAAGCTGCTACAAAGTTCCCGCCACTTGGCACAACCAAGACGCGCCAATAGTGTGGCACTTATTTGTAGCAGTTTCACCAATTAAACCGCTACAAAATTCAAAACTTCTCCTATTTGTAGCAGTTATAAAGATATAACCACTACAGAACTTTAGAGGTCATGAAAATTGTAGCGGTTTTGTTCAATAACTGCTACAGAACTTCAAAGGTCTTGTAATTTGTAGCGGTTATTATAGAATCGCTACAAAGTTTTGCTGCCCTAACTTATTTGTAGTGGTTGATGTAGTGATTATTTCAAGAACCGCTACAAACTCTGCCAGTATATAAAGCGCCCCTTCCATTTTCCCGTTTGACCATTTTGTTTCCTGAAGTTTCTCTGAGTGTTTTCTTTTAGATTTGAGCGTTTAGACGTACTTGAGGTATGAACAATACATATTTTATTTGTATTTATATTTTTATTATATTTTTTCATAATAATGTGACTAAAATATTTTTTTAAAAATTTTTGTAGTTGATATGGCTTCAAGACAAGATAGGGGGAAGGAACTCAAGGTCCTCAAACCGATTTTGCGGGGTGGCAGTAGTAGAGCAGGCGGCAGAGGGACGAGGCAGTGCGGAGGGAGGACGACTACGGCATTTCAGCCCATCCCCCCATAGCAGCTACAGGAGTCGGCCCTACCACAGCCACCGCAGACGATCCCACAGGAGATGACCGCACCAGAGGTGCCTAATTTAGGGGAGGGAGATATCATCGTTGATGACTATGAGATGAACGAGGACTTCAAGATCCCGATTGGGATAAGAGAGATGGAGCAGTTCCTCGATAAGGAAGAGGTGCGGAAGCAGAACAACCCACGAGGGTTGTCTTCGCGGTCTACTAGGTTTGAGGTGCAGGTCTACGTTAAATAATTTTTTTATTTAATAAATTATTTATTTAAATTCAAAATGTTAAATTTGAATTACAATTTATCTAGTGTGCGTTAAATTGTGCATATGAGTAGGGGAACGTGTCCATAAGAAGGCTGGACGTGGCCGATCTGAACAACATGGACCAGACACTACGAGTTGTAGCGCTGTGGAATGAGGGCACAGACCAGCCCATCGACAATGGGGGTCACCTGTTCAACCACTTCCTGAAAGGCCTGGGCTCGAATTGGATGCGATTCCCCCTTCACTTCAGGACGTGGAGGCATGTTCCGAAGGAGCCAAAGGACCTAGTGTGGGAGGAGGTGGTGTAGGTAATTAATAGTATTTAATTAATATTTTATGTAATTAATTCTATTTAATTAATATTTTTAACAGGATATTTGTAATTATTCATATTTAAATAATTTTTTTACAGCTGCGGTTTGCCATCCACGCCAACCGGAAGAAGTACACGCTGATGAAGATAGGTAATGGCTGGAGGAACAGGAGGAATCGTCTCTTTCACAGTGTGGATAAGGATGGAACGATGCCTCTGGAGCTACTGATTGAGAGCGTCCCAGACAGCGTCCCACCGAACAACTGGGCGAGTTTCGTCTAGTTCAGGAAGAGCGCTAAGGAGCAGGTAATGTATTTATTAGATTATTTTTATAAAATTTTGTAATTGATAATTATTAAATTATAATTTAAATTTAATTAATTGTAATTTGAATTTTATTAATTTTAAATTTTTTATATTATTTTAATATATTTAATATTTTTTTTCCAAGCACTTTCTTAGAGGAACACGAGGTGCCGTGGCCAGCAGACGATCCACCACACAGCAGGATCGAAGACCTTTGCTGTCACTTACAGCGAGCTATTAACTTTTCATAATATCAATTACTTTTAGCTGGTTATTTCATAATACTAATTGAATTTTATAATTGTTTAAGGAGAGGAAGGCACAACAGGAGAACGTTAGACGGACTATGGGGAGTTGTTCGCTATCACACACAGACACCATGACGGGACTTCGACCTCTCAAAAGGCAGAGGCGGCCATTGTAAGTAATTTCATTATTATAATTTTTATAAAACCAACTTAATTATGAAAAATGCTAATAAGTAATTGTTTTATAAAATGGCAAGAGCGGATGCAGCAGTTGCAAACTGAGCTGCGAGAGACCCAAGCCGAGGAGTCACAAGGGTCAGTGGACTCCATGGCTCCTTTGAAGGTGGGTCTGGGTTAGGCTGAGCACCCCGAACGTATGCGAAGGATAGGGATAGGCGTTAGACCTAGCATGGTCTACAGCAGGAGTGCCACCTCTAAGGCTAGCAGCTCTAGAGGGGTTAAACGTCTGAGGGACGAGTCTGTTGAGTAGCTGTGGATAGATTTGGCCCGGACACAGACTGCAGTGGCTCAGCAACAGCAGCAGATGCAACAGTAGGCTGATTTCATCTACTCTCAGTAGACACAGTGGAGTGATATCACGAACAACATGCTCGAGCGGTCGTGGAGTCGTTTGTTCCCGGACGAACAGCATCCACAGGTTCCCCCTGTCCCTTGGTTCTTTGTCCAGCCTACTCCTCCTCCTCCTCCTCTTGCTGATGATGATGGTGCTGTTAACTCTGCCCAGCACCCCGATCCAGCAGTACCTGAGGGAGGAGCAGATGATCAGCCCCCTGCTACTTAGTTTAAGGTTTTCTTATTGAAACATTTGTAAATAAATATATAAATTTTTTTATTTCAAAACTTAAATTCTTATTGCATTTACCATAGTTATATTTATATTCTTAGACCGCGTTATTGAATTCGTGAATTAATTTCAACAATATTATTTATATTTCTAAAACTAAAAAAATTTATTATATATATTTGTAGCGGTTTTATAATAAAACTACTACAAATATAATAAAATTTTATTTGTAGCAGGTCATATAAAAACCGCTAAAAAGACAATTCCTTATTTGTAGCGGTTAATACAAAAACCGCTACAAAGACAGTTCCAAAATTGTAGCAGTTAATACAAAAACTACTACAAAGACAGGTCCAAATTTGTAGTGGTTAATACAGAAACTGCTACAAATGTAATGACATGTGCGAGGGAAATTCAAAATTAAAATGTTGACTATTTATAACGGTTACATAAATAACAGAGACAAATACTCAACATTTCAATTTTGAATTTTCCCCCACTTTGTGCAAATTTGTAGCGATTTACGAAGATAACCGCTACAAATTGAGTAGAAATTTTTTATTTTAAATTCTCCAACAGTTGTAAATAGGTTGTAGCGGTTTTTTTATAACAACCACTAAAACCATAAAAAGTTGGAAATTTGAATTTGAAATTTTCTACCATGAGAAATTTGTAGTGGTTACTAATTTATAATTTCTACAAATATATATTAGTAGCGGTTACTTTAACGGTTTATGAACTGCTACAAAATATTAAATGTTGGAAATTCAGAATATAAGATTGCAAGCATTCGTCATTCTCTATTTACTCATCTTTTTCACTTACTTTCTTCTCTCTCACTAGTAGCTATGGATAAGTCATGGATCAGGTTGCCACGCAATTCTCTGAAATATTTGTATGGATTAAACAATTTCTTGGATTTCGCATTCACTCACACTAGCTGTAACGGCAAGATCATCTGTCCGTGTCAGAGATGCAAGTTCAAGAAGTGGCATGCACGAAATGTTGTTAAGGAACATTTGCTTTTGAAGCCTTTCCTGGAGGACTATACCTTTTGGGCAATCATAGTGAGAAGGCCAGCATGAGATATGATGATGCTCTTCCTTGAAATTCGTAAGTATGAGTTCAACTAGATGAAGATAATCTTGTGAATAATGCTGTGCGTGATGTATTTAGTGTTCATGATGACAACTTCAATGAAGAAGTGCAAGGCTCAGAGCCTGTGTTTATGCGGAATAAAGCCGCTCGGGACTTTTTCAGCTTGATGGTTGAAGCAGATAATCCTTTATATCAAAGTTGTCAAAAATATTCTAAATTATCTTTCTTGATCAAATTGTATCATATCAAGTGCTTGTGTGGAATCACAGATAAGGGAATGTCAATATTGCACGAATTATTACAAGATACATTCCCCGACACTGAGATTCCCACAACATTCTATGAGGCCAAGAAGATTATCAACAGGTTGGGGTTGAACTATCAAAAGATTGATGCATGCCCCAACGATTGTATGTTGTATTGGGGAGACGATTCCAGCAGGGAGACTTGTAAGAGATGCCACACATCAAGGTACAAGACAATTCAGAAAGGGAAAAAGCAGAAGAAGAAACCTGCAAAGATTCTTAGGTACTTCCCTTTGAAACCTTGCTTACAAAGATTATTTATTTCATCTAAAACGGTGGAGCACATGAGGTGGCATGACGTTGATAAGCATGAAGACGGTAAAGTAAGACATCCCTGGGATGCAAACGCCTAGAATATATTTGACAATGACTTTCCATCTTTTGCGGCTGACCCTAGAAATGTTCGACTTGCTTTGACAACCGACGTTTTCAATCCATTTGGGAATCTTAGCACAAGTTACAGTATTTGGCTGGTAGTCTTGGTTCCCTACAACTTGCGCCCTAGATTTGTATGAAACAAAGCTCCTTTATTATGTCTATGATTATTCCAGGCAAAAAGGCACCGGGTAATGACATCGATGTGTATCTCCAACCACTTATTGCGGAATTACTTGACCTGTGGACTGTCGGCATCAAGACGTACGACGCTTTCGGGAAGACATTGTTTAACTTACGTGAAGCATTGATGTGGATGATTAGAGACTTTCCTGGCCTTGGCACATTATCTAGTTGGAATGTGTATACTGGGTTAGCGTGTCTAGCTTGTAATTTTGACTCTGATGCAGTATGCCTTCCCCATAGCTGAAAGTGGTGCTTCACGGGCCATCAGAGATTTATCGATGGAAGGCACAAGTTCAGATTGCAACGAAATCGCTTCAATAGGAAACCAGAAAAAAGAAGACCACCTCAGACTTTGTCTGGTACAAAAATCATACAGCATCTTGAAAATGTTGAGTTCCAGTTTGGAAAAAGCGATGATTTAGCACATGCTCGCTAAAAGAAACGCAAGACCTCGGCACCTCAGCAATGGAAGAAGATAAGTATTTTATTCACACTTCCATATTGGAAATCTAATTTACTTCGCCACAATCTTGATGTCATGCACATTGAAAACAATGTTTGCGATAATGTGCTATATACGCTGCTTAACGAACCCGACAAGACAAAAGATCACCTTCAAATGAGGAAAGATTTATGCGCCATGGGAGTTTGTGAAGACGCTTGGCCAAATGAGCATGACAAATTTTAGCTGACAAAGTTTAGCCTCACAAAACCGAATAAGGAAGTCTTCCTTGCAACATTGAAGAAATTAAAAGTTCATAATGGGTATTGAGGCAACATTTCTTGATGTGTTGACTTGCAGGCTCGAAAGGTTGCTGGCCTGAAGGGTCATGACTCACATGTTCTTATGCAACAGTTACTCCCTCTAGCTATAAAGAATGCACTTCCTCCATATGTGTCCATCATTTTGGTGGAACTTTATTCTTTCTTTTGAAAGTTGTGTTATAAGGTTTTGATCGTTGAAGAGCTCGATCAGCTACAATCCAGAATCATTCTTACGCTTTGTCATTTGGAGATGATCTTTCCTTCGTCCTTTTTAACTGTGATGGTTCACCTTACAGTTCACCTCGTTCATGAAACAAAGCTCGCTGGCCCAGTACAATATCGATGGATATATCTGATTGAGAAGTACTTATTTTAAATATGTGCTTCATTGTTAGTTCTTATATTTGCTAGTCGTCCTTTTCAGCATTTAGTATCAATTTTCTCTTCTTTAATTCATAGGTTTCTTGGGAAATTAAAATCTTACGTAAGGAATAAGGCGTGGCCAGAAGGTTCTATAACTGAAGGCTATATAAGGGATGAGGTGCTGTATTTTTGTTCAAGGTACTTTGATAACCTTGAGACAGCTTTCAACCGCCCACCTCGTGTTGACGATTGTCCTGAACCTACGCCAATATCAGGAGAATTTTTCCCTTGTGTTGGTAAACCAGTTGGAGGAACTGAGAACTTCAAACTAACAGTAGCTGAGAAGTTGCAAGCACATAGATATATCTTGATTAATTGCACTCAAGTTGAACCCTTCATACAGTAAAAATTGTACACTCACATGTTATTCTATATCTTTCGTAACATTTTTCATTTCATAATCGCCTTTCCATTATTAATTGCAGGGAATTCAAAAGTAATGTTAAGCGTCAACTCAGGATCTGTACACAAACATCCTTGGAAGTTGACAAAAAGGTCCACAGAGAATTCCCAAGCTGGTTTGCGCGCAGAATACTAAATGACCACAACCCACACTCACCAGATTTCAGAGCTCTCGCAATCAGCCCTCTTGATCATGCAAAAAGGTTTACAGCATACAATATCAATGGTTTCAAGTTTTGCACGGTTTCACGGGATCAAGGATTGCAAACTCAAAATTCAGGTGTTTATTGCACATTTGGGTCAAGGAGTTATGCTAGCAGCAATAATGCCAACATACAGTTCAGAAGCATCCCTTACTATGAAAAGCTTCTTGGTGTGGTCAAACTTAATTATCAAGGCCGTTTCATCATGACGTTGTTTAAGTGTTTGTGGGAAAATACCACTACTTCTCGGGGACTGACAACTGACGACTTAGGGATCACATCAGTCAATTTCTCACGGCCAATTCATACTGGTATTTCTCGTGATGAGCCGTATATTCTTGCTTCAGAGGCACAGTAAGTTTATTATGTCGAGGACGAAAGGAATAGGGATTGGCACATGGTTGTTTATTTAAGGCCACGAGACCTTTACGACATGGGTGAAGGCAATAACATCACCTACGAGAGTGAGCCATTTCAGCCTGCCAATTTTGAAAACTACTTCCCTGAAGACGATGACAATTTACCTCTACTGCGGTACGTTTTTTTAAGTCCACATCATTTAAATTAAATTGTTTAAACAAAACAATACATCACTAACAATAATTTTTCTACACAATTTCTGTAGGGATGGCGAGGATAAGTGATCAAATTCAAATTATGTTTTTCTCTTTAAAAAAATATTTTAAAAAAATAATAGTTTTAGTGGTTCTTAAACCGCTATAAAAATAAAAATAACCGCTACTAATTAAAAACCGCTATAAAATGGATACATTAACTGCTACAAATGCTACGCGGATCCCTATAAATTCCCCCACCATATCTCATTTCAAACACTACCCCGTTTCTTTTCACCTTACCCCTCTTTCATTTTCTCTCATTTACAAATTTTTTTTGTATAAGTTGAGGAGCTTAACAATACGATCAAATATAGTAACAAGTTTTTAAATTTCTTATTTGAATACTTCTTTCCTTCGCATAAAATTTATTCTCACCATTTTTTTTCAGATATTTCAGAGCTTTATCTCATTTTCATCTATTTTTCATACACAATCACATTGTAGTAGACAACATAATAGTTCCTTGTTACCTACGTATCCTTAATAATATTATCAATACAATCTTTATACTTATCCAACTAAATTAAATTATTCCTTTTAATATATAAATGAGCTAAACTATTGAATAATAAGCTAATTAAATTAGCTAAACTACTAAAAAAATAAACTATTTAATTTAATATAAAAAAACTGAAACAAATGATTGTATTTTTTTTAAAATTTTCTTAATTTTTATAGCGGTTACTAAACCGCTACTAATTAACGTGCCTTTTTCAAACTGAAGTTAATTTTTTTGCGTGAATTTTGAACTTTGATGAAATTAGTAGCGGTTATATAACCGCTACTAATTAAAGCAAATTCATATTAGTAGCGGTTCATAAATCGCTACAAAATAGCAAAAAAAATTCTTTTTTCTTTTCCCGCCTTGAAAATATCTCTTTTTGAAATTTGTAGCGATTATATAACCGCTACAAATATCACAGAAAATGGTTATTGCTTATGGCAATGTTGTAGTAGTGGGATTGAACTGCTACAAAAAAAAGTAGCGGTTATTTTGCTTGAGTAGCGGTTTTGAATAACCTCTACAAAACCGCTTCAACGTACGATTTAGTATAAACCGTTACTAATGTTGTTTGTAGAAGTTAAAACAGCTACAAATAACCATTTTTAACCGCTACTAAATACTGTCTTTTTTTTGTAGTGAAGTATGGTCTATCTACAGCCTCTGTTCTCTTGTTTTCCTTGTGTACTCAGTTACTTTATGTTCAAGTAAATGCCTCCTTCCTTTTAAGGCTTTTGTTGCCTTAAGAGCTCCATTTCACCCATCTTCCCCATAAACGAAACATCAGGTAAAAGTTCTGATATTGAAAATTTTATTGATGAAGATGACATAAATTAGAGTATTGAAATTCTATATGCACAAAATTTGCAAGTACAAATACAATCTGGGTATAAAAATTTATCAAGTTCTTCTAACAATAAAATTTTCAAAGAGGGATACTTTTCCCTAATTTTTCATAGATTTATGAAAAAGGTGATCATTAGAAGTTGTTCTCCCTAACTTATACTGAACTCATGGTTTTCTTGGAAAAATATATTGGGGATTCCACAATCAAATTTTTCGAAAAAACCATGGTTTTGGTGTAAGATATAGAGAACAACTGCCAATAATAATTTTTTTAATAAAATATATTATATTCAAAATCTATTCTTATAAATCACTTTTAAAAAAAATATTTCTAAAAGCTAATCCAAACACATCCGTTTACTCCTAGGACGTGTTTGAATTAGTATTTGTAAAATGGAAAGCTTTTAAAAGTCTTCTTGTTTTGTTTTTGGTACAAAAGAAAGGACAATGTCCCATGAATTAAAAAGACTATCCCAAACTATCGTTTTTCATTAAGGTCCTTAAATCAACAGGACACATATCTAAAAGGGTAGTGCCAGATAAACCTTTTTTTTGCCAAGTTATCAACCACTTTTGTTTTTTGTTTTTTGATCAAATCAACCACTCTTGTTTTGCTTTTAGGAAATATGAACCTTCTGTAGCTAACCCTTTTTAAAAGTCTTATGTAACCAAAAACTTAGAAACATGATATTGGATGACCCAATAAATACAGTTTAATGAATCTTGGAAACACCCTAACGGCCCCATGTTACTTGATCCAACAAAACATTTACTATTTCATTAAATTGTGGCATATCAAAATTCAATTAGTTGAGGCTAGAAGAATATCTCTATTGATATTTCTCTCTATTTCTTTTTTTATTAATGTATCTATCATTAAATCAAGTTTCAATTATTGGGATTTAATACTATATTAAAATATTACCTCCGGTTTAAAATATAAGAGCCAATTAACTAAATTACACAATTCAAAAAATTAGTTAAAATTGGTTAAAGATACTAAATATATAAAAAAATATAACTTACTTTTCTTTAAAAAAATCCCTATTTATGGAGAGGGTGAATGGGAGAGAGAACAAGTGGAAAAAAGATGAGAGAGAATGAATAGAAAAAAGAGATGTGAGAGACATATAATTAATTAATTGTAAAATTTTTTTTAAAAAACATTAATGATGAGACAAAAACAAAGTAGATCTTATAAAAAAACACAACCCCTCACAAGTTTGGCTCTTATATTTTGAACCGAAGGGAGTATTATTATAACATTCAATATAATAAAAATCTATCATAGTAAATAGACTAAATCTCAATCATTAAAATTTGATATAATGGTGGATATATTAAATAGAAAGAGAACGTTCCATCAGGCCGGGTCCGGGGGGCTGGGCTGAGGTCCCGGCGGCATTTTGATAAATTTTCTCCATAGACTAATATAACCACAAGAAACACTATGGAAGTGTTTAAACGATACATTTGACGTTCTAGGACCAAGTAAAGAGTCCAAGGGATTGGCATGCAAATCGAGGCACGTTATTTGAGGATCAGGGAAGGGCGATTAAAGTAGGAAACTTACCTCTCCTATATGTATTTGATATTTGTGTTGGTGTATTGATTCATGTTATTGCTTTGTTTGATTCTGTGAAACATATATGAATAATTGAAGCTTTGTTTTTGTTTATGCTACAGCCATACGTATGTTGTTTGAAACATTAAGCACACAGATATGTCATTGTGTGAGCATGAGTTATGTAATGCAAGCACGTCATGTATTAAGCACTTATCTTGCATGCATATTGGTATTGCTTTCATGCTGAGATTCCCCATAATCTCACCCTCCCCTACCAACAATTTAGGCAGGAGAAGTCAGAAGATATTCTGAGAACAATGAAGAGAACTGTACGAAGGGGATTGCAGTAGTGTAACGAAGACGGGAAGATGTCTCTGTTTCACTGGGATGGATTTAGACACCCACGTAGTGCTGTGAGGCTATGTTAATTGTAATTATCATGTACGAACCTCTATGAGGAATTTCCGTAATCATGCACATAATATCGTGTATTTATGCTATTTCTATGTTGCCCATCAAATTGTGTATCAATTTTTGTAAATACTCTGAAATAGGTGAAAATAAGATGAGGGTGTGATAAAAATTGCATGGTTAGTAGTAGATAGTTAATGAATATATGAACTTGTGATGTAGGCAAAAAAAACGAATATATGTACTTGTTTAAGTCATAGCTTTATGCGGGCATAAATACAGGGCAAATTTGTTTATGAGTTGGACTTTAAAATTTTACAAGCAAATGATACACATCCATAATTTTAAAATGAGCCTTGATTGCAATTCACAGCTATCTAGTTAACTGTAATAAGGGGGTCAGCTCGATAGGGTGGGTCAGCCACCAAGTCCTTTAGCTCGGATCCTGTTGAATGATGCTAAGGAAAGTAATGGTCCTATTCACGAAAATGATTTTGCTACTAATAATAGATTTAGTAAGATTGGCATGAGTTGATTTGGCTAATTTGTAGTTTGTATCTAGGTTTTTTTTTTTTGATTTAGAAAGAGCTGAGTTAGGATGTACCTAGGTTTGTTTTAGATTTTTATTGGCTTCTGCTATTAGTGTTTGTAATATGATTTTTTGTAATTAATAAAATGATTCTGTTTTGGTGGACAAAAAATAGCCTTGATTAATAATTTTTGGACATGTGAATTACAAGTATTTTCTTAACGTAGCACTAAATGGGTGTTTTTGGACCAAAGTGATGGAAAAGAATCGGGGCCTTATTCAATAGCTATTCAAAAGCTAAAAGATAGAGCTATGAACCATTAATTATATAGGTATATTGAATTAGTTATGATTTTTTTAAATTTTAGGAATATTCATTATTTCATAATACCCAAGCTCCCCACACAAAAGAAGTTGCCTACTCAAAAGAAGCTACCTACTCAAAAGAAGATGCCCACCAATAAGTCCCAGCACCCCAATTAGTCCAAACCCCCAAACAGTCCAAACCCCTTAGTTCTAAGACCTTTAATTAGTCCAACCCTCCCATTTCCAAGACCCCCACCCAGTTTAAGAAGATGAAGCACCCCACCCCCAATGATCAATTAGGGAAGAAGTTTTTCTCATGGAATAAGCTGCCCAGAAGTCCATCCAAGAGTTCGCTGGTAAGATCTTAGCTTTAACCCCATTTATGCATATCAAATTTGAGAGAGAGGTATTCAACCAACAAGACCAATGTGTTCAATATAAGTTAAGGAGAACAACATCTAATGATTACCTTTCTCACAATAAATCTATGAAAAATTAGGGAAAATTATAAGTTCTAAAGGCCTCCCATTTTTTGCCAACATAGAGAAAATAGAGAGAGAAAGAGTTGAGCAAGAACATAGGAAGCAAGAGAGAAGCATAAGGATAAAGAGTAAAGATCAAGGTAGGTTGGATGAAATATCATGTGTTTTTTCTTACAAATTCTTGGAAAACCTCTTTTAATCTCTATGCCATCTTGAATAACACATGCAGCAAGCAAAATCAAGAGTAAGGAAGAGAAGAAGGGGATGGTTTTAGAAAGAAAGGAAGAGAAATCAAAAGGTAACCATGAAACCTTGATCCTCTTGTAAACTTATAATTGTTGTTGGTTGTTGGGTTGATTGGTTAGCTTGTTTTGCTTGGTTTTGTAATTTGGGATGATGAAACCCTAAGGGGAGGTGTTGCCCAATTTTCCATTAATCATGATTAATAGGTGTTAAAGTGGCTAATTATGTGATTTCAAGTGAAAAGGAAGGGTTTAAACTAGTGTAATCATGAAAACACAATTTTCCCTTTTACATTGTGATTTTCGGCCAAGCACATAATAGAGGGTTAGCACTAGAATTTTGTGTTTTTGATGATTTCATTGTGTTTAGAATGGAAAAGTGTGTAGAGTACATGTAAATTGTGAAGCATGAAGGCATTAGGGTGTGAAATGACAATTTTATCCCTAGAGCCCTAAGTTAGGGCTTGCCAAGGGCATTTTTGTCTTTTGGTAGTGAAATTGGTAAGTCTGAGATCAAAAATGAATTCTACACATGAAATTGTATAGGAATAGCTCTGGTCATAATTTTTGGAAAAATATAATTGGACTAGGTATAAAGGGACTTGGACCGGGTCCCCAAGGGTATTATAGTCATTTTGCATTTTTAAGCTAAGGTAACCGACAAAATGAATTTAGGATAATACATAAATGAGTGATAACTCATTTCTGGTAAACTTGGGATTTTAGGACCGGACAGTTTTCCCCATCCGGATCAGAGTTAAGGAGTAGCTAGTGAGTAAAAAAGGGATTTAAGGTAATAACTCTACTTTTCATAAATTATGTGATTATTTATATGCTTTATGCATTCCATATTCTATGATTGAACACCATGCCTAAGGCATAGTGATATGAATAGTGCCTAGGGCATAATCATATGAATAGTGCTTGGGGCATGAGACCTAGTTGTGGCCTGGGACCCAACTGAAGTACACGGACAAGTAGGGATTTGGCCTTGAATTGAGTGCACACACCGAATATAGTTGAATTTTCATTTACATTATGTGATACATAGTATATTTATTTATCACATTTTATATGATTGATTGTATGTTACTACTGAGATTCGTTTGAATCTCACCCTTTTCCCAAAATTTAAAATATTTCAGTAGAAGGCAGCAGCTCTAGGGGAGAAAACATAAATGCTAGGGATTAAGGGTCCCAGTCAAGAACAGGGTTGATGTTGGTTATCATTAGTTTTATTTTGTATATTTTGGGATTTGTATATATTTTTCAAACCCTGTGGGATTTCTTGTAATGTAAACAAGAACTTTATAACAATATGATTATGCTACTTCTGTATGGCCTTTGAACTATACGTTTATTACCCTGCAAATATCAAAATGTTAAGGGGTTTGACATTTTTGGTATCAGACCCAAAAGCGGTTTTAGCATTATCAGAATAGTATAGTGATATGGTCTTATTTATATCGAGACAGGAACTATGCGTGGGAGAAGACGCCAGTGGGATAGATCACCATCGTTAGTGAATCAGCTTCTACCAGACCAGCGGATTCCTGAGGGACACATCACGTACAGTATCGGAAACCGAGAGGTATTAGGATATTACGGACACCCAGGAAGAGGATCTGAGACACCTATACACTGGGAGGCCAGTGTATGGGCTACATCCTTGACTAAAACTATCCACCAATTCATCTATGGGAGATACGAAACAACCACTATCAGATGGTATTGAGTAAGATCTGAGTATCGTCGACAGGTCCCGTACAGAGATAGTGCATGTGCTATATGACCTGCAACCTAATCAGGAGTTATTCAATCATATCTGGGGTATATATCAACGGGCTATATTAGAGCATAACACTCCGATTGATTAGGACACAGTATTTCTGGAAGACGTGGATTCATTGTACTGGAAGTAGGTTTGGCTGGGTCTGAATTACACGAACAAGACTTAGATATACACCACGATGTACTTCTTCCCAGACCCAGCTTTCTGGAACCAAAAGAAGAACATGATCGTAGAGTAGGGCCAAAATGACCATTTCATGGAGTTTATAGAGCACATGACGAACTACATGCTGAGGTACATGTTAGAGAAGCGTTTCACCCAAGAGGGGGGTGAATTGGGTGATCTTAAAAATTTCGTTGCAAATATAAAATTTGACGTTGAAATTAAAACAGGAAAGAGTAAGGAGAAATATCACCGAAGTGTACACCGGGAGTTATACTGGTTCGGCCACAACCACTTTGACCTACGTCCAGTCCTCATAGCTTCTCTGAGAGTTTCACTATAACTTCCAAGATTCAGTGGGTTCTTGGCACCTCAGTACAAGCAAGTTCCTACGCCTGGACACTCGCTCCCCCTTACAAGTTGTAATCCAATCCCAACTCAAGGTTCCACAACCTTAAGTTACCTCAATAACAAATATTGAGTTTGAATGAAATATCTCTCTCACAGAGTGAATAAGAATCACTGAAGCATAAAATTACAAGTACAATGTAAAACAAAGTAATGAACTTGATGATACGTTCGTGAGTGTGTTCTTGTTCTTCTCTCTGTTTAGATGTTCCCATATATATAGATACGTTGGTAATGATTGCTGGAACATATTTCTTCATGTCTATTGGAGCGTGCGCAGCCACTATTGACTTTTCCAGTTTTTGAAAAACATACGTTTCCGGTAGGTGACGGTCGGTGACATTTGAGCGTTGCTTTTGACTTTTCTTATTTGGTAAGATCTCTTCATTGTTTATCTGTTGAAATGCTAAGAATACGAATATAATGAAAAGTTAATCAAATAGGAAACAAAACAATGACCGTTGGAATGATTTCAAACTTTTTGGGTTTGCTTACTCGAGTAGCTACTCGAGTATCCCTTGAAGTTTACTCGAGTACTTACTCGAGTATCATCGGGAAAGCTTTGATTAACTTCAAGTCAATAAACAAACATAAGATTACTCGGGTAGTGCATGGAATAACTAAATTTCAAACCTTTGAAAATTCATGTTTACTCGGGTACCTACTCGAGTAATGCATTCACAACTTCATAGGTTACTCGGGTACCAACTCGAGTAAACCTTCAAATAAAATTTTGATTACTCGATGCTCTACTCTAGTAATATTGGCAGGATTTCAAGGCCGAGAGCACATCAAGTCTGATTACCTAAACTTACTTTTTGTACATAACTTACTCGGGTGATGACTTGAGATTTTCCTTCAAATATAACACTACATACTCGAGTACATACTCGAGTAATCCACTTAAAATAAAACATTAAATACTTGCATACTAGAGTAAAGACTCGAGGAAAGTGAGATAAAATTAAATCAAGTTATTCGGGTACTACCTTCAAGTTTTCACTTACCTCAGTGTGTTACTAGAGTACCTACTCGAGTAACATTGGCAGTGGTACAAAGTGCCGAGAGCAACACATTTTCAGAAGCAGAGTTACTCGAGTACTTACTCGAGTATAATTGGAAGGCCGAGAGCAACTTGAAAACTTTTACATGGTTACTCGAGTAGCTACTCGAGTAACATTGGCAGGCCGAGAGCAACTCCAAGTATTTACCTGGTTACTCGAGTAACTACTCGAGTAACATTGGCAGGCTGAGAGCAACTTGAAAATACTTACACTATTACTCGAGTACCTACTCGAGTAACGTTGGCAGGTTACTAGAAGGTGCTTCTGGTTACTTCAAGTTTTGTCTCATTACTCGAGTACGTACTCGAGTAATGCCTTAGAAAACTTGCTTCTGATCAAGTTTCTCAGCATTTTCTCTTGGCCTTTCTTCATTACTCCAATGCTTACCTCAAGTGATGTTTATCCCTGTTATTACTTTGTTCAAACTTATTTATTAATCAATTCTTTTTCATACCATTCTTTTGTTATCATCAAAACATAAGATCTAACAGTACATGTACCAAAGTTGGTACACATTCCAGACGCAGTATTTTGGTGCCTAGAGACAGGCGGCACAACTTTTTGGATCGAAGGCAGTCACGGGGTACCAATAGATAGGAGTAGCTAGAGTCAATATCTGCATTTTGTACAAGTATATAAGGGTTAAGCGTGATCAACCTAGAGAAATCACAGGATAGGTGACTCCCTAGGAAGCCATATATATAGTTATGTCATGTTATGTAAAAAGTACAAAGACATGTTGTACAATAGTTTATAGGCTATATAGTGCTAATAGCTTTCCTTAACTGCTGTAAATGTCTGTTATATGTGATATTTAAAGTACTTGTGTACCCAAACTTTTGTGAAATGACAAATATGCCCTTATGATTATGTATAATTTACCTCTTTCTCATTTTAATATAGTGAAGCATAAAGATAGTGAGAACACGAGGTAAACCAAGAGTTAAAGGTGATAACCCAGATCTTGAGGCTAGACCTAATCCAATACAACAAATACTGGGTATGTTAACACAGTAACAGACAACAATGAAGAACATTATAGCTGAGTTGTGAGAGGTGCAACAAAGACAAGATAGATTAGAACATCCTGATAGATCGGAAGGTGAACCCAATTAGCCTGAGGAACCCTAGCCGGAGCCTCCACTTATGCCTATTCCTAAGGCAGATGTTTTACAGACATGGTTAGTATAGTTCAGTCAACAATAACCTCCTGCATTCTGAGGAAGGTTTGATCCCCAGATAGCAGAGGACAAGTTATCACAACTGGAGAAAATTTTTAAAATACTGGTGTGCCTGGATGACATGAAAGTCCAGTTGGCAATATACAAACTAGAAGGAGATGCTAATAGATAATGGAAGAACACAGAGATGATCTTACAGGCTAGGAATATTCCAGTAACATAGGAATTGTTCCAAGAAAATTTTAATAAAAAATATTTCCCCCGTTTAGTCAAACTTGAGAAGGAGAAAAGGAGTTCCTTAATATATGTCATGAGGACAAGGAGAGCTTTAATAAGTATCTGGCTCGTTTCACCAGGTTGTCTCGATATTCTTCATACTTAAGATATCGGGATGACAAAGAGTAGAGCTCTGACATGATGGTACAGGGATTGAAACTAGAGTTGAAAGAGAAGTTGGTTTCCAAACACTTTATAAAGTTCAATAAGGCGGTAGAGGAATACCAAATTACAGAGAACAACTTGTTGAGTCTGTACTTCGATAGAAACAATAACAGTAAGGGTGCATCTGGAAGTGGGAATTCTTCCCAAAAACACAAAGATAAAAGTGGACCGCCTAGAGGGAACAACAAAAAGCCATATCAGGCTAGGAGTCACGGTAATTAGAGCAGCTCAATAGGCAGAACATGTTGGCATTGTCACAAGCCAAACTATCTTGGCAGGACATGTAGTGGTGCTCCTACTCTAGAAGTCAGGCTCCATCCAAACAAATAATTTGTTTCTTATTCCAGAAACCAAGGCATTTTGCTAGAGATTGCCCACAATAGCAGTAATAGACAATGGAGCCTAGGCCAAGAGTTTAGGGTCTACATTATAACTTAGGAGGAAGCCAGGAAATCTCCTGAACTGATCTAAGGTATGGTTTCTCTTAACAGTGATTCAGTGCAAGTATTATATGATTCAGGTGCCAGTCAATCATTTATTGCATATGATTATGTAAGACGGCTAGGCCTGAGTGTGCACCAATTTTTGCATGACTTGGTTGGGTCTACATCCACGAGTGTTAGAATTGTCACAGTTGACGTGTGCTTAAATTGTATAATCAATGCCAAGGGACACAAATGAACAGCGGATCTGATCTGTCTACCATTGCAAGGCTTGGAAGTAATCATCGGTATTGATTGGTTGACAGCCAACACTGTGTTGCTAAACTGCAAAAGTAAAAGGGTTATTTATCTTAATCTCCAACCACATGTCTTCACAAAAAGCAACCTTAATTTTCTTTCATTAGCTAAGGCTGAGAGTTGTCTGTATAAAGGTTGTCAAGGGTACACAGTGTTCTTTTTCATGCAATCAAAAGCTGGAACAACATTTCAAAGTACCCCTGTAGTGAATGATTTTCTATAGTTGTTTCCTGAAGTTATTAGCGGATTACCTCCAAAGAGAGAAGTAAAGTTTGCAGTTGACCTTAGGCCTGAAGCAAAACCAATTTCCAAAGCCCCACACAGTATGGCTCTGAATGAAATGGCAGAGTTGAAAAAGTAGATTAAGGAGCTAATAGAGAAAGGGTTCATTCAACCCAGTGTCTTGCCTTAGGGAGCTCCAGTGCTCTTTGTTAAAAAGAATTATGGAAGCCTACGACTTTGTAATGATTATAGGGAGCTAAACAAGGTAATCATCAGGAATAAATAACCACTTCCTAGAATTGATGACTTATTCGATCAATTATTTGGTTCCTATGTATTCCTAAAGATTGACTTGAGGTCAAGATATCACCAGCTCAGGGTAAAAGCAAAAGCTGTACCAAAAACTGCTTTCAGAACCAGAATGGCCATTACGAATTTTTTGTAATGCTATTTGGGCTAACAAATGCACTTGTCATGTTCATGAACTACATGAATCAAGTTTTTTGTTTGTATCTGAACCAATTTGTAGTATTCTTTATTGACGCTATTCTGGTATACCCACGAAGCATAACAGAACATGAACAACATCTGAGAACAGTGTTGAACATGTTGAGAGATAAGCAACTCTATGCCAAACAAAGCAAGTGCGAATTTTGGCTTTCAGAAGTTAAATTTCTGGGCCATGTGGTCTCACAACAAGGGGTCTAGGTGAATGCTAGCAAAGTAGAAGCAGTACTGCACTGGATGAGGCTAGAGATTGTTTTTAAAATATGCAGTTTTATGGGTCTTACTGGTTATTACAAGCGATTCATACAGAATTTCTCCAAAATAGCTTTGCCATTGACAAAGCTAACACGGAAAACTCAACCTTATGTGTGGGACGATAATTTTGAGATGAGCTTCACGGAGCTGAAATAGAGATTAACAACAACATTAGTGTTAACAATCCCAGATCCACATATAACCTTTGTGGTCTACACATATGCTAGTAGACATGGATTGGGATGTGTTCTGATGTAACAAGGCCGAGTAGTGGCATATGCATCTCATCAGCTAAAACCTCACAAATTGAACTATCCTACTCATGATCTTGAGTTAGTAGCAATTATGTTTGCATTGAAAATATGGAGATACTATCTCTATGGGGTGACCGTAGAGCTGTATCGTGACCACAAGAGCTTAAAATATTTGCATGATCAAAAAGAGTTGAACATGAGACAACACAGATGGATGGAGCTATTTAAAGATTACAACCTAGAGATCAAATACCATCCAGGAAAGGCTAATGTTGTTGTAGAGACATTGAGCTGCAAGACGGTGCAGGTGGCAGCCCTAATGATTCAGGAACAAAGACTACTTGACGATTTCAAAGATCTCAATCTATCTAATTAGATTTTGATTAGTTGCAGCAATGTTAGTCAAGCAAAAAATAATCTAAGAGCAGTAGTAGAGGAGGCTCAGATGCAGGATAGAAGAGCACAGTCTATCCGAAACATGATTGAAAGAGGAGAAACTCAGGAATATGATTTGTCACCGAGTGGCCTAGTCAGATACAGGAAGTGGATATATGTTCCAATGAAAACAGAACTGAGGCAGCAAATCCTGGAGCAGGCCGACAAGAGTAAATATACTTTACACCAAGAGCAACAAAAATGTATCATGACTTGAATTTCGCGTATTGGTGGCCAAGGATGAAAAGGGATATGACAAAGTTTGTGGCTCATTGTCTCACTTGCCAGAAAGGGAAAATCGAGCATCAACAACAATCCAGACTTCTACAAAATCCTTAAATTCTTGAGTGGAAATTAGAGAGTATTGTAATGGATTTTGCGAAAGGATTACCTAAAATCAGAAATCATAATGCAATATGGGTAATTGTTGACCGATTCACAAAAATAGCCCATTTCCTACCAATTAGTATTCATTATTCTCCTGATAAGTTGGCAGAGATCTATATCAAGGACATTGTACGGTTGCACGGTACACCGAAGAACATCATTTTTGACAGAGATCCTCGCTTCACTTCCAACTTCTGGAATGCGTTACATGAGGCTTTGGATACCAAGATCAGATTTAGCACGACCTATCATCATCAGCCAAATGGTCTGACAGAAAAGAACAATATAGATGCTAGAGGATATGGTGAGGGTGTGTGGATTAAATTTCAAAGGTAGTTGGGATCAATTCCTTCCACTTGCAGAGTGTTATGAGTGTAAATGGTCTATTAAATAGTGCAAGTGTACACTGTCGTAATCAAATAATATAGAAATGAGTAGAATATTGTTCCCACAAGGATTGATCACTAAGTACTAAAATGGGTCATTTTAACTCTATTTAGTCGATCGCTTAGTTGGTGATTGAGAGTACAAAATAAAAATGAGTAAATATGGATGCAATTGATATGAAAACAACTGTTTGAAAAAGTCCTAGGGATTAGATTTCACTTAGCAGATTTTGGATTGAATCATTATCTATTCTAGTCCAATTTATTTCACATGATTAATAGCTAAGTTTCCCTCATTTAATTACTAGCCTCTTCCAAAGTCAAGCAATTCTATAATTAATTGCTAATCCAATATATTCTTATATGAATTCAAGCAATTAATCATGCATTAAAATTTATGGAACTCATTAAGACTACACAACTCATATAAGTATATTCCTCTTTCATATGCAAGTTATGGTTTTAATTAGAGTCTACACACAAGCATCTCCTTGCGGTCTCAACATACATATTGAAATCATTCAAAAGATGGCCAATCAATTGAAAGCATTAAGCACAATAATTAAAACTCAATCATGAAGGAAAAATTAAAACTAGATTTAATAAGTTAATATTCAATCCGTCATTAGCAAACTATATCATCACCTTAGGAAAATAAAAATTTAGCTTATGATAAAATTAAAAAAAAAACCAAAAAAATTAAAAACTTCATAAACATTGCATAAAACTTGAATAAAAACCTCATAAATACTGTATAAAACTTGAATATTAAATTCTAAATCATAAATATACAACTTCAAGATGCATAAAAATGGAAAAAAAAATCTAGCCTTCCATATAGGAGGTAAAACCTTCTATGTAGATGGTAACCTAAACCATCCATAAATGAGGAATACCTAAGCCTTCCATGAAGAAGGCATGTAAGAAGCAAATGCAATGCAAAAGATTAACTCTAAGATGGTGTGTTTCCTTGTGTCTTGAGCTAATCTATTTATAGATGGAATAGGTGAAAAAATTTTCAAAAAGTTAGGCATAAATCTTGACCTTAATCCTCCAACATTGAATTTAAAAGTTAGGCTACCAAACTTCTTGATTGTTGCCTAATTTTGAGATCCAAGACGGTGGAATTTCAACTTGGGATCTTCTTGAAAGTTGTAGGTATGGATCTTAGCATGAAAACCCAACTAGAATCACTTTATTTCAACATTTGTAGCTCAATTTATAGTCAAATTAGTGGACATAGGTTAATCAAGGACAAATTCACATCCTCAATTTCCAAGGAAATTTTGAAACCATTGAAGGTAGAACTAGGTTTTTGGTTCAACATGAAAGTTGTAAAGCATTTTCTTAGCTTTTTATTCATATAAAGAATGTCCCAATCCGATATCTAGAACTCCAGATATTACCTAAAAACCAAAACAAGGTCAAATTTAGTATTTTTTAAGAAGTTCTATTTTATGACAAAATCATTATTTATTTATCAATTACACCCAAATTCATTAAATTAAGCTCAAATATCATCTATAAAGTCATTATATAAGGGAAAATAAGTATTCAAACATTTTACTTATCATAGAGTTTGCCTATAACAACAGTTATCACTCGAGCATTCAGATGGCTCTACATGAGGCATTGTATGAAAGGAAATATCAGTCACCCTTGTGTTGGACATAATTGTTTGAGAGGCGGTTACTTGGGCTAGACATAGTTGATCAAACAACTGAGTAGATTAAATTGATCAAGCAAAGATTATTAGCTGCTCAAAGCAGATAGAAGAGTTATACTAATAAGAGGTGAAAACCTCTAGAGTTTAAGGTCCATGACCATGTGTTTATGAAAGTTTCGCCTATCATAGGCATTGGTAGGGCACTAAAGGTAAAGAAGCTAAGCCCTAGTTACATTGGTCCATTTGAAATCCTATCAAAGATTGGACCAGTAGCCTACCGGATAACTTTACCCCCAAATCTAAGCAGAGTACATGATGTCTTCCACATTTCATAGTTGAAGAAATACCAAGCCAACCCAGAACATATCATTGAATGTGACAGGTAGATGTGCAGGATGATTTGATATATGAGGCCACACCTAACCAAATCATTGTTCAGCAAGAGAAACAGCTCAGACACAAAAGTATCCAGTACATAAAGGTTGTCTGGAAGGGATTATCCCTTAAAGAAGCAACATAGGAAATAGAGGAAGACATGCAGAAGCGTTACCCATAATTCATAAGAATGTACGTGTAGCGAATTTAGGGGACAAATTTTATTAAGGGAGGAGATATGTAATACCCCAAAATTCATTCACCAAAAATCCCATGTATATTTACTATACTAAATGGAATAAAATGGTGAATTTTGGTGCACTTAGAATGACAAAAATGCCCTTAGTAAATGCCACACGAAAATTGGGCCAAGATAAGACATAAAATATAATTTTGTCTTCTAAAAAGCCTATTCTTAAAGCCCAAAATAATGAATGGGAGAGCACAAATTTTGGGCCCAATTAATTGAGAATTTCGGCCAAGAAGAAGGAAAAGGGAAAAGGCCCAAATTAAATATAAAAATGTAAGGATAAAATAGTCATTTGACTAAATAAAAATTAAAAGCCAATATTTTCCCTTTCCATAAGGTCTTGGATGTCCAAAAGGAGGAGTAAGAAGAGAATTTAATACCTGAATCATATTAAGTTTAAATATGGAGAAAATGCAGCCAAGTGAAAATGGGTTGAAAAATAAAAAATTGTAGGCAAATAATTACCATTAAAATCAATATTTGAGGAAGTAAAATTTTGATAATTCAAGAAGCTTTTTAACTCTTCCAAGGGCCATTATTTTGGCCAAGTTAAATGGAGAGGGTGAGAGAAAATATTTATGGCTAAAAATAAAAAGATGAAGCAGGAAAAGTCAAAGTAAAAACGTGTGATAAAATTGCAAGTAAAATAATAACAAAGAAGGTGGATTGGGATATTTTTAAAAGGATAATTATACTCTCTAAAGGCCTCCCATTTCCGGCCAACATAGAGAAAATAGAGAGAGAAAGAGCTGAACAAGAACATATGAAGCAAGAGAGAAGCATAAGGATCAAGAGAAAAGATCAAGGTATGTTGGATGAAATTTCATGTGTTTTTGCTTACAAATTCATGGAAAACCTCTTCTAATCTCTATGCCATCTTAATAACACATGCAGCAAGCAAAATCAAGAGTAAGGAAAAGAATAAGGGGACGGTTTTAGAGAGAGAAAGGAAGAGAAATCAAAAGGTAACCATGAAACCTTGATCCTCTTGTAGATTTATGATTGTTGTTGGTTGATTGGTTAGCTTGTTTTGCTTGGTTTTGTAATTTGGGATGATGAAGCCCTACAAGGAGGTGTTGCCCAATTTTCCATTAATCATGATTAATAGGTGTTAAAGTGGCTAATTATGTGATTTCAAGTAAAAATGAATGATTTAAACAAGTGTAATCATGAAAACACAATTTTCCCTTTTACATTGTGATTTTCGACCAAGCACAGAAAGAGGGTTAGAGCTAGAATTTTGTCTTTTTGATGGTCACATTGCGTTTAGAATAGAAAATTGTGCAGGGTAAATGTCAGTTGTGAATTGTGGAGGCATTAGGATATGGAATGACAATTTTACCCTTAAAACCCTAAGTTAGGAGCTGCCAAGGGCATTTTCATCCTTTGCAGTGAATTTGGTAATCTGAGGTCGAAATAAATTCTACACATGAAATTATGTAAGAATAGCCCAGGTCATAATTTTTGGAAAAGTATAATTGGATAGGGTATAAGGGTGTGTTCTTATTAGCTTTTGGAGAATAGCTTTTGGAGAAAAAATGGAGAATAGCTTTTGGAGAATAGATTATAGGAAAAAGTGATTTTAATAAAATGAGGGTGTTTGGATGTTTTGATCAAAATAGCTTTTTTCATGATCAAATTACTAAAAAGGACATTAACTTTTATGATAATTACATATAAATAATAAGCTTATATTTTATGTATTATTTAAGGGTTAAGGTCAAAATTTAACAGTCAAGTTTTTCATGAGGGGCATCTGGTACAAATAAGTTCTAGAAAATGCAAAAATAACAATGAACAATTAAAAATTATGTAAATTTAACAAAACCGTTAAATTTGACCTAACGGCGTTAAATTATAAGAGAAGAAAACTCTTAGCGGCATTAAAAAGGATGCATCTTAACCCATTATTTAACATTAAAGATCATAATTAATACCAAAAATGAAATAAATTTGTCTATATCTAATATTAATTAACTTAACTAATTTTTCTAATATAATCAAATTACATAAATAAGTCTTATATTAAAGATAGGAGGAAACAATAAAATTTTAAATTTCTAAAAAAAATTAATAAATAGATGCAGAGAGAACATCAAAATAAAAAAAAAAGATGAGAAAGATAGTAGCATGGGGCCCACATTATGCAAAGACCAATAAAAAAAGATGGTGGGGCCCACATCTTCAAAAAACCAAAAAAAAAATAGCTTCTCCCCAAAACCATGGTTTTGGTACAAAAAGGGATTATCCCTTTTTTTTTTAATGTTCGGATGTTTTAGCACAAAACCATAAAAGCGCTTTTTTATAAGATATACGAACACACTCTAAAGGGACTTGGACTGGGTCCCCAGGGATATTATGTTCATTTTATAGTTTTAAGCTAAGATAACCAACAAAATGAATTTTGGATAATACATGTATGAATGATAACTCATTTCTTGTAAACTTGGAATTTTATGATCGGATAGTTTGCCTGAGCCAGATCAAGGTTAAGGAACAATTTGTGAGCAAAAAAGGAAGGTAGCAACTCTATCTTTCATAAATCATGTGATTATATGTATGCTTTGTGTATTCCATATTCTGTGATTGAACCTGGTGCCTGGGGCACAGTGATATGAATAGTTCTTAGGGCACATTCATGTGCATAATGCCTGGGGCACAATACCTAGTTGTGGTCTAGGACCCAATTGATACATACGAACAGGTAGGGGTTTGGCCCTGAATTGTGTGCACACACCGGATACAGTTGAATTTTCATTTTCATTATATGGTGCATAGCATATTTATTTAGCACATTTTATATGATTAATTGTATGTTGCTACTGAGATTCATTTGAATGTCACCATTATCCAAAAATTTAAAATATTCCAGCAAAAGGCAGTGGTTCTAGGGGCAAAAACGTAAATGCCAGCAATTGAGGGTTCCGGTCCAGAATAGAGTTGTTGGTTATCATTAGTTTTATTTTGTATATTTTACGATCTGTATATATTTTTCAAACCCTGTGGGGATTTTCTGTAATATAAACAAGTACTTTATATCAGTATGTTTATGCTACTTTTGTATGGCCTTTGAACTATACATTTATTACTCTGAAAATATCAAAATGTTAAGTTGTTTGACAATAGTTGA
Organism: Inga laurina; assembly: GCA_963855925.1. NCBI lineage: Eukaryota > Viridiplantae > Streptophyta > Magnoliopsida > Fabales > Fabaceae > Inga > Inga laurina. The sequence continues at coordinate 46,710,301 of OY979701.1, read as the reverse complement.
GTTTTGGTGATTCTAATAGTGAAAAATAAATAATAAAAGAAAGAAATGTGATTGTAATGATGATTCGGGAAGAGTTGATTTATGGGATTTTCCCTAAAGGCTAAAGTGAGAAAATTTTGGGAATTTTAACATGAAACAGGAAAGTATTATTATCAATAATTTTAATAAGTAAACTGAGGTTATTGAGTCAAACCCCTTAACATTTTGATATTCGTAGAGTAATAAACACATAGTTCAGTGGACATACAGAATTAGCATAAACATAATGATACAAAGTGCTTGTTTATATTACAGGAAATCCACATAGGGTTTGAAAAATATATACAGGTCCCAAAATATACAAAATAAAATTAATGATAAACAATTGCAACTTTGCCCTTTGCCGGAACCCTTAATTACCGACATTTACGTTTTTGCCCCAAGAGCTGCTACCTTTTGCTGGAATATTTTAAATTTTAGGAAAAGGCTGAGATTCAAATTAATCTTAATAGCAACACGCAATCAATCATATAAAATACGATAAATAAATATGATATGCACCATATAGTGTAAATGAAAATTCAACTAGATACGATGTGTGCACACAATTCAGGGCCAAACCCCTACTTATCTGTGTACCTCATGTAACCCCCTGCCTTAATTAGCGTAATTATAATTGGATATCACTTAATTAAATTGGTTTAGAGACCGTCGAATAGTTCAAAACTCATTTAAAACTCCCTTTTATAGTGGGGACTTTACAAAATTTTCAAAACTTCTTCTCTATCCTGGTCTCACGTTCAAATATCGAATAGAATTACCTGTGCAGTTATATCACATTCATATATCAGAGTGTACGATAAAATCCCGGCAACCCTCGGGTTCATATAGATAGTCTAAGGGTTTCCAAAATTCCTTACTAGGGGATTACACAACCGTGATCAGAATATTATTTACAACCCAAAAATAATATACAGTAATTCAAAATCCAAGCAGATAACCAACTATCCCATATTTCCCAAAATCCCTAACTGCTCTTGGTTGGCCGCTTCCCTCTTAAGCCACTTGCCCTGTCTGAAATGTTAGTCATTAGAAAGAATGAGATTCAAAAGAATCTCAGTAATAACAAAATCACTCATACAATATGTAAATATATAGCAGGTAAGTAAATCACAGCCAACAACAACAATAGAACATGCTTTTCACCACAAGCGACAGCACTCATGGCTGTATAATAAAGTCACCAGCTTTCGCTGTATACACAAGTCACCAGCTTTCGCTGTATAATGTAGTCACCAGCTTTCGCTGTATACACAAGTCACCAGCTTTCGCTGTATAATGTAATCACCAACTTTCATTAGCTGTATAAGCAGCCACATCACAACTTCATCACAACTCATCACAGCACATGACCAACATACATACAATACATTTTCACAAAGTATAAGGGAAGTGTCACTACCTTGTTCTTTCCGGACGTTCTCTGGTACCGTTGGTTCACGAGTAGGGCAAATGTCGATCCCTATAAATCAAATCAGGGACAACCAATCAATCTCTTTTCCAAGTTCTTAATTCCATAACACTTTAAGTTGGTTATCATTTGAACTCTTTAGGTAACTATTTTAGGTCTAATCATATGCCTAAAGGGTTGGGAAAGGCTATACCAAAAACCACCTTTAAAAGTGCAAAACACTGATTTTTGGGGGATTTGGGCTGCGGCCCAAAACTGTTCAGGAACGCTCAAAAACATTTGGGCTGCGGCCCAGAATCCTTGGGCCGCGGCCCAGAAAATCCAGTTTCTAAGCTGAACTTCCAAAAATCATAACTAATTCCACAAAAAATCGAAATGGGGTGATTCCAAAGCCAAATGAAAGCTATTTAAGTCCTCTTTCTAGGAAAAATATTGGCCATTACTAGAAATCACCACAAAAGTCCAGATTTACCAAAAACCTAACATTGTGCCAAAACAGAGTCCAGTTTTGATGCCAAACTTTGGACAGTTCAAACTCCCAGCTCACAAAGCGAAATGACACAAACTTTATATCCATTTTGAAGCTTGAGATGTGAAATTTAAGACTGGAAAGTTTCATAATTTTTCAACATCATTTGCCCAGTCAAAACGTCCACACCATCTGACTGCCCAGAACAGACTTACATTGGACAGATTTTCCAATTTTTTACATTTGATCCCAAATGATTCCCATTCCAACCCAAACACCATTCTCACACAATTTTGCTCAAGAAAACCATTGGAACCATCAAAACAACCAAATTCCGTTCACATTGGACATGCTCCAACACAAACACAACATGTCACCCAAAACTCACTCAAGTCACCACATTGCACTCCATTCCAAACCAAAATTCCCAACCAACCCAATGGCACAAAGACACCATTTAACACTAAATTTAACATCACATATCAACCATTACATACCATTCGAAATTCACAAGAAATCAGGGCAAAATCACAAAATCTCAAGACCAAACTAACGACTACAATCAACATACCAAAAGGTTCCAAATACTCACCTTAACTTCTTCCCAAGACTTGTTCTTGATTTCCACCACTTCTAAATTTTCCCAAGCTTTCAAACACCACAAATCAAAAATTTGAAACCATAGGAATGAAGCTCTTGACACTATGAATAATGTTAATGAAGAACACTTGAGCATTTAGAGACAAATACTCACCCAAAACTCAAGCTTTTCCTTTCTCTTTCTTGTTCAAGGTGGGACGTCCATGGAAGGAAGAGAGAGGGAGATGAAGTAATGAAGAAGCATCAGATTTTTTGAGCTCTTAACACTCTCTTAGCCGACATTTAGAAGTGGAGAGAAGAGAAAAATGACTTTTTGACCATTTGACCCAAGCAATGGCTCTCATGGTGACACTTGTCAAGATCTTAATCCATCACCCATGAGTTCACAAACACACATAAACACTTGATTCCACCCTTTGATCTCTTTCAAAAATCAATCTCAACCATTGATCTTTAAGTTACCAATGAGTTTCCTCTTCAGTAACTGACCAAGTAAGCGGTAAATTACCATTTTACCTCTGAGTATCACAACACTTATCAAATCACCACTAAACACATTCTTCTCCTTCTTTTATACCATTCACACGCCCTCCCCTCTATTTTCATTCAATTTAGATATCAATCCGATATTGAACTTAAATACAGGGTTTGAGTTCTGGCTGTAACATTTTCAATCATAATTCTTGTCATGTCCTCCAAAAATGTTGGTTTAACATTAATTACCTTTACTTTAGGAGTCAAAGTCCCTTAATCACAATTCAGGATATTACACCTCAGCTAGGTCCCAAACCATAACTAGGTATTGTGGCCCAGGCACTATTCATATCACTGCACCCTAGGCACTGTGTTCAATCACAAAATATGGAATACACAAAGTACAGAAATAATCACATAGTTTATGAAAGATAGAGTTACTTCCTTAAGTCCCTTTTCTGCTCGCTAACAATTCCTTAACCCTGACCTGGCTTAGGCAGACTATCCGATCCTAAACTTCCAAATTTATAAAAATTGAGTTATTACCCATTCATGTATTATTCTAAACTCATTTTATTGGTTATCTTAGTTTAAAACTGTGAAATAACCATAATACCCCTGGGGACCCAGTCCAATTCCTTTTATACCTGGTCTAACTGTACTTTTTCAAAAATTATGATCTGAGCTATTCCTACACAATTTCGCATGTAAAATCCATTTTTGACATTAGATTAACCAAATTCACTGCCAAAAGATGAAAATGCCCTTGGCAACCCTAACTTAGAGTTTTATGGGTAAAATTATCATTTCATACCCTAATGCCTTCACACTTCACAATTCACATGTACCCTACAATATTTTCTATTCTAAAAACAATGGGACCATCAAATTAATCAAAATCTAGTCCCAACACTGCCAAACATCCCTGGGTGGAAGGCACAAAGAAAAAGGGAAAATTGTGTTTCCTTGATTTCAACCAACCAATCACCTTCTTTCTACCTCTAATCATTTGTTTAACCTCTTAAACACTTATTAATCATGATTATTGGAAAATTGGACAGCATAACCCCTTAGGGTTTCATCATCCCAAATTACAAAATCAATCAAAACAAGCCAACCAAAAAAACAAAGGCCACCAACAACAAGCCTAAATCAATAAGAAAATCAATGTTTTGGTGATTACTTCTTTCTCTCTCTAGAAACCGTCCCCCTCCTCTCTTTCTTGATCTTGATTTTGCCTTGCTACATATGTATTTCAAGATGGCATTTAGATTAGGGAGGGTTTGCCATGCATTTGGAAGCATAACACTTGAAATCACAACCTACTTACCATGATTTGTCTTCTTGATCATTCTCTTTTTCTTTGCTCTTCTTGCTTTCTTCAAACAACTCTCTCTCTCTCTCTCTCTCTCTCTCTCTCTCTCTCTCTCTCTCTCTCTGTGGCCAAAAATAGGAGGGCTTGGGAAGGGATAATTATCCTTTAAAAATATCCCAATCCACCTCCTTTAGTAACTATTATTTTATTGTAAATTTCCACATCTTAATTGTTGATTTTCTTGCTTCATCTTTTTGGTTTTGGCCATACATATTTTCCTCTCTCTTGTTGTCCATGGGTTGGCCGAAATTCATCAAGAAAAAGGGAAATAATTACCTTCTTGAAATATCCTAATTTATCTTTTCAAATATTAAAATATTTACCTATAATTTTTTTACTTTTCCACAACTTTTTACTTGGCCCAAAATGCTTCCAATAGGCATATAATATTCAAATAATTATTTTCCCCTTTTATTCCTCTCATGGTCAAAATTATCCCAAGAAAAGGGGAAAATATTTAACTTCTTGCTTTGTTGGCAATTTACCATTTGCCCATACATTTTTTTATTTAATTTGGGCCTTCTCCTTTTACCTCTTCTTTTGCCCAAAAATCACAATTAATTGAGGCTCCAGACTTGTATTCTTCCATTCATTATTTTGGGCTTCAAAAATGGGCTTGTTGGAAGACAATAAATTGGATTTTATGTCTTGTTTTGGCCACAATTTCATGTAGCCTCTTGTAGGGGTATTTTTGTCATTCCAATTGCACCAAAATTCACCATTTTATTCCATTTATTATAATAAATATACATGGGATTTTTTGTGAATGAATTTTGGGATATTACTTAATGGATAATAGAAATATTATTAGAATAGAGAAATTAAGTTATGCTGCTAAAACTGAGAATTTTGGAAATTTGTATTAAAGTGAACAATTTGAAATATAAATAAAAAATTGAAATAGCATTTGATTTGAGTTAGATTTTGAGTTGGTATTAATAATGTGATTAATAAAAATAAGGTTTGGTAATTGGGTTGATTGAGACTGGTCAAAGATGATAGTTGGGACTTTAAGAGAGACTTTAAATCTCTAAATTGTTTTTGTTAACCACTCAATTAGTTTGAATACTGAATTTTGGTTCTAATTGATTATTATAATTTGATTTGTGAATTGTGGTTGAGCTTGGAGCTTGAATTCTTGTGGTAAACTTAGTTTTGGTGGGAAGTAACTACTTTCCACTTGTTATGTGTGTTGATATATTGTTTGTGAGTATTTTGTGAAATTATATAAATGAAAATGGTATATTGATATTGATTATATATTTCAAGGAGTGCTTTGAAATGTTTATTGAGATTGATAAAGTTATCATGATGTTGATGAGTATTTTGATAGAAATTGCCTTGTGGAACCTTATGATTTGACTTGTGATATGATATAAATACATATATACACACATATAATTGAGATATTATTTCATATATATGAAAATGATTTGAATAACACGATTTGAAGGTGAAAATATTGAGAAATTTCCATTGAGTTATTTATGGAAAATAATTGTGATGGTTGGATTGGGATGAGATGGAGTAGTTTGTTCCATTACGTGGTATAGCCTTTATTGGTGCACGATGGTTGGCTTTTCTCTGTTCCACTAGTTCAATGAGGAATTGTCTCACAGGTTAAATGAAGGACTGCCCATCGGTTTAATGAGAGGCTGTGACACCGTACTAGTTCAACGAGGGGGAAAACCCATGGTTTGGGTATGTGTTCTATGGATTTTGGCTGGTTCTCATTGCTAGTTCAAGCCTTTCACCCCAGAGAGAGGTAAATTAGGTGATATTAAAAACTTAAACTTAAGTACAAACTTAAATAGAGACTTAATGGAGAAGGTAGAGTTAGGAGATATCACCAATAGTGGACACAAAAGATCTATACTCGTTCGGTCTAATCCACTTAACCTACATCCAGTCCTCAGAGACCATTCTGAGAGTTCCTTTACTAGGATACTCACCCCCTTACACTTTATAATCAAAGCCCACACTCAAGGTCCCACTATATTGAGTAACTCACAATAAGAGTAATAAATGAGTTCAATTGTTCTCTCAAAGAGTACATGTGACAAACACTAAAGTACAGAGAACATTAGAAGTATATCAGAAGAATAGAGCACACGAACTTAATGTAACAGTGAACTTAGCCATAAGTTGTTGGATCCGTCTTGAATGATTTTGTATTTATAGATTGGAAGGAATTAAAAACTATTGAAGTATTTGAATGTGTCCATTAGAGAGATGATATAGCCACTGGTGAAAGAGAGTATTTGAATTGGATGAGCTTCGACGTATTTAATGCTTCTGATATAAAAGTACTTTATATGATTTTGAGTTTAATCTAAGATTAAGCAACTGAAACTGGTTCATAAGAGTAATTAGTAATGTTTAGAAACGTAAGAGGTATTGCAACAAGAATCTGTCACACTTAGATTAGGTATCAAAATTTTTGAGACATTATTTCAAAAGTCTGATATCACTATCACTGGAGTAACATTTTTTCACTTGAGTGGCATTGCACCCTAGGGAGGTACAAGTTGGTAACTGCTAAAAGAAGTCTGAAAGATAGTATATAAACTGTCGAGTTACTATCTAGTAACTCTCCAGTGAAGCACTATTCCACTCAAGTGGTCTTTAGGTCACTAGAATGGCTTTCTCAATTTTAAAGAATAACTTGATCACTGGGCAATAATTGAAGAGTGATAACATGTTTTTACAAGTACCACTCAAGTGTCATTGTTGTACTTGGGTGATTTTTCAGTTTTAAAACTTGCCTAATGTTAATTTTTTCCAGTTACTAAATGGTAACTTGTATCTATTTGAGCATCAATCGAGTGCCATATGTGTCATTCAAGTGCTTGATCAAATATTTCTTTAAGAATAGGGTGTTACCATTAGGTACCTTGAAACTCATTGAGCATCACTAAAGTGCCATAGGTATCACTAGAGTGTTTGAGTAGATTTTTTGTTTAAGACTAGGGAGTTACCATCAAGTACCTTCAAAACTTGTTGAGCATCACTCGAGTGCCATAGGTGCCACTCAAATGTTTGAGCAGATTTTTTGTTTAAGACCATGGAGTTACCATCAAGTACCTTGATATCATTATAAAAGTTCATTTCATCACTCAAGTATAACAACTAACACTCAAGTAGACTAGCAGATTCTCATAAAATCATTTATTCACCAACTAGTTACCTCCTAGTGACAAAGTTTAAAAACATCACTCTAGTGACATGTCTTCACTCAAGTGATCTATATATCTTCTAAGTTATTTAATTCTTCAAAACAATATTCCTAAGAATTTTTATCACCAAAATATGGGTTCTAACACTCATTACATGACCAATGAGCTTTTAAGTAGCCTGTAACATGGATAATAACTTAGCTCATGGGTCTAGTCAGCAGAAATAAGGTGGTTCAGTTGGATTGATGGGAGCAACTTTGGAATTGCGTAAGAAAGATTGTGATATAAGAATTGTGATATGGAAATTGTGATATGAGCATTGTGATGTGGAATTTGTGACATGAATTATAATTCTAATACTTTGTTATGAAAATTGTTCCTCTTAGCACCTCACGAGAACATATTAGCATGTGTAATGAGTTGGATAGCTAGTTATTGAGGCTTTTGTCTCACCCTATTATTTTGACATTTTTCATGTAATAGTTCTTCTGCTAGTCAATTAAGGAAGGCTCTAAAGGCTTGATTATTGTGATAATCTTTGTAAAGCCTCCTACTTTTTATTTATGTGATGAATTGTTGTACAGTGTGTAACACCCCAAATTTTATTCCCCAATATGTATTGTGATTATTTGAAATATTCAATAAAATGGTGAATTTTAGAGAATGTGAATAGTACTACCAGTGAGATTTCCTGTGAGGCAGTGAATTTGTCATGAGGTTTTGGATGACATAATGATAATAAAAAATTATAAAATTTTTCAAGGTGAAAGTAGACATCCTAAGTTTTAATTTGATAGGTAATGGGTAATTTTTATAGCTGTATGCAAAGAGTTATGTATTTTTAAAGTTAGCCTTGTGAAACTGGAAAGTTTCTATGGCAGCGTCTAAAGATGGAATTTCTGGGAAGTTTGAGCTTTCTGTTAGCCAAAGGTTATATTCTTCCTTGAAACTAGACTTAATAAGGGTTCTATAGCCTTTGGAATAACTCCAATTGAGGTTCTACAAATTAAGTTATGATTTTTCAAAGATGGGCCAGAAAATCTGCCAAAATTGCCAAATAATCTAAAAATGAAGAAAATAATGTGATGGCAATTTTGAAATTATGAGATAAATGGAAAGTCATTTGGGCTAATTGAAAGACCCCTTACGCATGAAATTGGGCTAATTAAAAGGGGAGGAACTAGTTTGAATATAAAGGCACATTAAGACACAAGTTACATGTAGATAAGTTTTTGCCTCAAAAGTTAACATTTTGGGAAGTTGTTAATTAGGGAAATTAGAGAAAATACAAGATATTTTTTAAAAAGCTTTTTCTCTTCAGCTTTCTCACAAAAACCGTCAGCCATAGAGAAATATAGAGAGGAAGAGAGAGGTTGACCTTTTAGAGAGAAGGTGGAGGAAATTGCCAAGGTAGGCTTGCTAATCTTGGTCTTTGGTTTCTAAATTGTCTAAACCTTCTTCTAAGCTTTCTTTCTACATGAATCAAGGTGTTTTTTTAAAAAAAATCCTGTAGTTTGTGGAGACTTAAATTTCAGCCAAGAGAGAGAAAGCAAGGGAAAGCAAAGGTGACCCCATAAACCTTAAATTATCGTTGTTGTTGTTGTTCATTTTAATCGGTGATTTTGTGGCTGATTTCTGTGATTTGTTAATTTGGGAAAATGCTAAGCCCTAACCATTATGTTGCCCAAATTGAGTCTAAATCATGTTGGGAGTGTAATTAAATAGTTAATAAAGTGATTAGGAGTAGAAAAGAGCAAGGATTTGAAGTCAGAATTCAAAACCCCAAATTTTCCTAGAGTATCTTAAGTTTTGGCCAGAGCCAAATGGAAGGGTTAGAGTTGGATTTTTAATAATCTAATGATTCCTTGTGTTCATGAGGGAAAATTAGATGAAGTTACAGTTGAATACTTTTCCAGAAAAGCCCTAGAAAGCAAAATGACCAAAACGCCACTGAAACCCTAAATTAGGGTCTGCCAAGGGCATTTTTGTCTTTTAGTAGTGACCTTGATAATTTCGAGGGCGGAAATGGATTTCTTGGGCAAAAATATGTCAGAATAGTCTGGGTCAAAAATTTCAGGAAAAGTATGGTCGAACCGAGTACGGTCCCATGGGCATTTTGATAAATTTCCAATATAGACTTGTATAACCACCAAAAAAACTTTGGAAGTGTCTAAAATAGTACATGAATGGGTTTTAACCTAATTCTTGTACATTTAGAATTTTAGGACCGAATTAAGAACCTAAGTTGTGACATGAAGTTTGAGGAACAGTTTCACAAGTCGAAAAGGGTTTAAGGTAGTAAATCTATCCTCATACAGTATATGAATGTTTATATGATTTTTATATGTCATCTTCTATAATATGTATGATACTGATGAATCTATCCTCATACAGTGTCTTTAGATATACTGATAAATAGTGCCTTCAGGTACACTGATGAATAGTGCTTATGGGTACACTGATTTACCCAGTTGAGGTATAGAATGTGTAGGGGTTACAACGGTGGTTGGCTCTAAACACATTTCCAACTTAACTAAGTTGTGTTAGTATAATATTACACTATCTGGTATTTGGTATATTTATTTATCGCATCTTCTATGAATGATTGTATGTTACTACTGAGATTTCTGTATATCTCACCATTTTTCAAATAAACAAACATTCCAATAGAAGCCAGTGGCTCCAAGGGCAAAATAACGAATACAGGCAGTTGAGGTGTGCGGATCCCGAGGCAAGAGCTATTTGGTGATATTAGATTAATTTGTATATATTATGAAACCCTGAGGGGAAAATCAATAATGTAATCAAGTTCATTGTATCAATCTATCAGTATTTTTATGTTATTCCTGTGTTGCTCAAGGAACTGCGTGCAAGCAATCTAAAAAAATGTGAAAATAAGAAAAGGGTCTTACGCATTGCCACTGTAGGGCTCATGTTGCATACTCTGATATGATATTATGTGTTGAATTATACTATTTTCTATCATGGATAAGTAACTCAAGTAGATATTTGAGAAAATTGCTATTTAAGTATTTTGATAATTGAGTTTGATATTTGGCTCATGGTTGAATGATTACATTGTGAACTTTGAAAAGTCCAAGGCCCAAATGTGTTATTAATTATGGTTTAATTTGTGAAATAGTGAGAAGAGTTCTACTATCCATGATAGATTATTAAATATTTGGATGATGGATAGTAGGCTATTGACATCTTATAAATGTTGAGAGAGAATATTATTCAGAAATGTGTTTATTTCTGAGCTTATGGTTCAATATTATATTTCGAACTTCGAGAAGCTTAAAGCCCAAATATTATTTGGAATGACTTTATAAATGTGCTGATTTGAAATGGTTTAGCATGCAATGCACTTAGACAGGTTTTATTATCTATGATAACTTTTAAATGACTATTTTATCCTTTCTTATCATGGATACTTTATAACCATGGTAGTATTTTTCAAATGGCTATTTGAACTCTTTTCTTACCATGCTTAGCTTTTGAAAGATGAGTTGTGAGCTTTCCTACTATGGTAGACCTTTGGGTTTACGTTTTCTCTTTTATGCCATAGTATTGTTTATTATCTAATGATTTAATTAAATGAATAGATAATTGAGTTATAACTAAAGGATTTTACACCTTGCATTCAAGGGTGGGGCCATCATTAACTCTGCTTAATTAGTTTTTATTTATTTTGTAATTGTCTTGATTGTGTAATCTATTTTGTACTTAAGGAGTACTGGATGCTCATAGTGGTAAATCCAATTCTAAAAAAAAATTGGTTTTATGACTCTATGGGTAGGGATCCAAACAAGACACCATACATGTAGGAGATATTCAACTAGTAAGTTATTCATTCATCATCTCTCATAATTCAATTCAACTTGCATGTTTCTATATATATAATTTTTTATTGTATCTTCTCGGAGCGATGTACAAGTACTGCACGCAGAATAGTCTCAACTACAACAATTGCAACCTCACTGACGGCCGCTTTAGATACCCCTTCTAATGGCAACATCCAAAGGTATATATATTATTCACCAATTACAATAATATTAAACTGAAGCACACACATAGTTTATATATCTAATTGTCTAACAAATTTTTCTTCTCATTTCTTTATAGTATCCAAAGCAACTAGATATAAGCAGTGATTGGGAATACTGCATGATGCGGTACACGAAGGACATAATCAAGCACGGTCCTGAAAATAATGATACAAATAAGGCATATTATATACTTAATTCGTTCATATATGCACTCGGTCAGCCATGTATTACAATATCTAAATTCCATCTATTGTTTTGACAAATCCCTATTTTTATTATATATTTTTATACTTTATTTTGGAATTTTGTTAAAGTTATTGAGCCTAAAATGTCTTTCTTATGATAAATTGATATTAAGAGTAAATACATTAAGTTAGAACAAAAAAGGGAAAAATTGTCATAAAAATTGTAATTAATCTTAATCATTGATTGTTGAGAAATTTTGATGTTGGTTTAATTGTTTTTATTTGTATGTGCTTGAAAAATTTATTTAAATATGAACATGACAATTTGGTGCTTGAATTTGAGAAATGACAGTTTAGTACCACAAATTTCACAAATGATAGAATAGTCCTCATAAAACTGCTAAGTTTTGCAAAGTTGAATTAGGTCTGATTTTAGTGCATGTTCATTAGAGATTTCAGAGGAGAGCACCACAAGAACCAGAGCATTCAACCAATTCTTCGTCATTCATCACCTTTGATTTTCTCTTCTTTCTCAGGTGGCATCATTCACTACCACAGCCGTTGGCGAGTTTTGTCTACCACTCCACCGTCATTTTCATCACCTTGCCATCCTCCACTCTCTTGGGCTATCACTTTAAAAAAACAGAGGAAGAAGAACAAACTAGAGGTCTTCACCTTCCATTATCTTCACCGTGGCTCTCATTTCTTCACCTTACCTTTTCCTTTACCAGCCTGAATTTCAGCAAGATTAGGAGGAGCAATTTCAATCTAGAGACAACAGTAGCTTCATCATCTTCCTCTCACTTCATGTTACCTTCTCTACTTCAGCATTCATTCTCTTATAAAGACAATGAACTTAATCTTCCTTCTTCCAAACATGGCTTTGCTTTTTGAAGATATATCCATGAGTGTAGTGGCTAAATTTCTCAAACTCTTGAAGATGGAACCTAAGGCCTAAGTTCCAAGGGCTGCAAAGGGGAGTTCTAGTTTTAGTTCATTAGCTTGACAATATATTTATGATTTCCTTGGTTTTAGGAGTTGTAATTTGTTGTTGCGAGTAATATTTTTTTATTTAATCTTTGTTTTAACCAATTTATGATTTGAATTAATTAATGTTGAACATTGTACTCATCAATATATGTGGTTACATATATGTTTTCATTGTAATTATCTTGATTATCTATTATCTTACATAGTATTATTAGGACATTGACTTGATTTAAATTACATCGAAATGAATTGCATTAATTAAGTCATAATCACACACTAAAAAGGTTTAATAGTACCTCTAGAGTAGGGGTTCCTCTCTTTAGGTGCTAGACTCATCGGTTGATGGGGTTTGGTATTTTAGAAAGCGTAGTGATTTCATAAATTGGATACAAAGTGGTTTTTAATAGTGTTTTAAAAAATGATTATTTTCTAGGTGTAGGAATAATCATTGATTAACACACTAAACTCAACAGTGCTTGAGATTTGGTATTTTGAGGGACTTTGGTTGCAATTACTAGTGTTTTGTATTGAATTTCAATTAGAGGGGTTAAACCTTACTCAGTGTGAAAATGTTTAATCAATTTAACTCAAGCTAGCTCAAATGGTCTTTTGGGCATTTTTTACTAAACTAGTAAATTGAACTCATATTATCATTATATGAACTATGATTGCTTTTACAAGCTATTTTCAAGAGATTCACTTCATCCTTTTTATTTCACCTATCATTGTATATACAAAAATACCAAAAAATTGTAATTTAGGACTTTTATTATATTCATTGTATTATAATTGTAGTTTCAAAAGATCAAATTTTCCTCTTTTTATTGTTTTATGTCAATCATTGCACTTAGTTCCTAGGTAATTAATAAAAGGCTCCTCAAAAGATGATATGATATTGCATTCTATATTGTAATCCTTGGTTAAATTTTGAAAAGGTTATAGGCACAAAGCACATGCTTCTTCATGTTTCCTTTTCGCACATTATTTTAATGCCTCATGCATGATGTTTACCAACTCACAAATGGAAAAAGTGATTGAAGAGTTGGCAGCATTTGTGCAACGTTAGTTGAAGCATTAATAATACATAGTGTAATTGTAAATTTATAGATATTGATTATTTTTTTAATGTTTTGGTTTTAATAGTGTATACATGTACATGAATGATTATAAATATATTCTGATTTTTGCATTGTTTTGTATATGAATGAAAATATAAATATATATATTGTAATTCATTTTGTAAATGTATATGCATGGAGATCTCAGAAGTAGAACCCCCCTCCTCCCTTTTTAAAAAAGAAATAGCCTCTATAAATCACAGTTGTTACCTAACAACCATTACTTATGTCAACTATATATAATGGTTGTTTGGAAAGAACTGTTATATATGTTAGTAAATATATAATGGTTGTTAGATTGAAACTGTTATGTATTATGCAAGCCTTACCATATATTATTTTGGTTGTTTATATGTGCCAATTAATTATTATCACAGTAATGGGCATATCTTGGGCTCACCGAGCCTCAATACATAAAAGTGTTATATTATAACTATTATAATAGGTCCAAAATAAATAACGATTTGGAACCATAATGTATCTACCTGAAACTTTTATAGCATTCGCATAGATGACAGTTCGGAACCGTTATGTATGGCAGTTAATAACCGTTATGTATCACGATTTTTTATAGTAGTGATATTAGTGTACAAATTTACAATTAATATAATACATGAGTTATCTAAGTCTAAGGGCCTAAATTAAAGCTAAGTTAGTATTTTAGTGCAATAAATAATATCTAATTTAATTTTTTGGTGACTAATTAATATCTAATTTATTGCATATATTTTAAACTTCACACCAATTAGTATTATGGACTTCAGTTCTTCAAATAATTGAATTGTAGGGATAGCCATGGGGCTTAATGTTAGTTCAAGCCTCTCACCTAAGAGGGGGTGAATTGGGTGATAATTTAAAATTTTAAACTCTAAATCAAACTTAAATGATGAAATAAGGTTAGAGAGATATCACCAAAAGTAGACATACGAGATTTATACTGGTTTGATCCAAATCACTTGACCTACATCTAGTCCTCAGAAGCCTTTCTGAGATTTGTACTAACTTCCAAGATTCATGGGGCTCTTACTGCCTCAGTACAAGCAAGTTCTTCTTCAAAGAACAATCGCTCCCCCTAAACTTTGCAATTTAATGCCCACTCAAGATCCCACTATCTTGAGTTTCTCACCATAATAAATGATTCAATAAATGACTCACTTAAGCGTATATGAATAATCACAAAAGTACAGAATCACACTTAAGAGCTCAAGACTTAGCAATGAATGAAACAATAAAGTTTGAGCAGAAAGTTGTTCCCTCATCTTCAATGCTCTTGGTATTTATATGTAAAGTGATTTAATGATCGTTGCTTCTTGAAAGTATCTGTTTGGGTGGTTGGTCTTGATTCTAACCATTGGAGTCTCTGAATATTCTGTGTCTATGGAATTAGCCATTGGAGCAGAGAGAATGTTTGTCATTTCAAAGCTTCGTACATTTAATGCTTCTGACACATAAAGTGTTTTTTTTATTTTGTGTGTTAATCCTCACTTAAATGCCTAAAAGAGACTTTATCACTAATATAATGAAGTTTTGAAGTAATTAGAATCAAAAGAAACAAGTTACAAGTGAAATCCAATGATTCTCAAAAAGTCCGAGACCATGCTCTGTTTTCTGGAAAACATCACTCAAGTGATCTTGACATAGTCTTTTGAAAACAATAGAGAGCATTGGATGGGTTACTTTAGGGATGCACAAAATATGATCACTCGAGTGGTCACTTGAGTGATCTTATTTCTTTGAAAACAGATCAATGATTCTCCAATGATTCTCAAAAAGTTCGAGACTGTGCTTTGTTTTCTGGAAAACATCACTCAAGTGATCTTGACTTAGTCTTTTGAAAAAAAAATATAGAGCATTGGATGGGTTACTGCAGTGATGCACAAAATATGATCACTCGAGTGGTCACTTGAGTGATCTTATTTCTTTGAAAACAAATCACTGGGAACATCACTGTGGTGATTAGGTAGTGATGACATGATCACTCAAGTGATCTTCTTTCCTTTGGTTTTTGTAGAAACAAATCACCGGATGCCATTACTAGAGTGCTCTGGTAGTAAGGCACTTTTAACACATCACTTTAAGTGGTCACTCGAGTGATCTTACTCTTAAAAATTTTCAAGTAATTCTAAACACTACCAAGTTTACTATGGTGTTGTTCTAGTGATGTTCTTTTCAGCCCATTACTCAAGTGGTCACTCAAGTTATCTCAATACATCACTCGAGTGATCTTAACTTTAAAAGTTTTCAAAACACTGATCACTAGTACCGATCACTGTGGTGATGTGGTGGTGATAAAATTCGAACATATCACTTGAGTGGTCACTCAAGTGATCTTCTTTTTGAAAATTTTTACAAAAATGGTCACTACAATGGAGCATCGTAGTGATGTGATAGTGATGACAATTTAAAACATCACTCAAGTGGTCACTCGAGTGATCTTCATTTTGGAAAACAGATCACCGGATGAATCACTATAATGGAGTGATAGTGAAGACAAATTCTCTAGCATTACTCGAGTGGTATGAGTTCCTTTTGTTAACATCGCTTAAGTGGTTACTCGAGTGATCAATGTTTTGTCTTCCAACGGTCACCGCAGTGATGAATCATTTTCCAAAACACATCACTCGAGTAGTCACTCA
Source organism: Inga laurina (assembly GCA_963855925.1). Taxonomy (NCBI): domain Eukaryota; kingdom Viridiplantae; phylum Streptophyta; class Magnoliopsida; order Fabales; family Fabaceae; genus Inga; species Inga laurina. The sequence goes on along the minus strand of OY979701.1, from coordinate 46,693,779 downwards.
AGTAATCAACCTTTGTGATTTTTAAAACTCTTTTCTAACCATTGTGATCTTTTGCAAATCCTTTCTTACATTTTGTTATCATCAAAACATAGGGTCTAACACTTAATACATGAAGGAAAACAAAGTAAGCCGCAAAACCTCACAAAATCACAATTCAATCAGTTAAATGTGTGAACCCAAATCTACTATTATTTTCGATCTTTAATGTTCGACTCACTTTATCATTCAATTTCTTCATTAAAGTGTGTCTTATATTAAAAGCCTGATGGAACATTTAGAATTGGTGTTTGATTTGCCAAGTTACTTGAACTTTCTGTACCCTGTTGATTTTTTCATTTTTAATTAGGTTTCATTCCGAAGAAATATTTAATAGGTAGAATAAATACAACCCTTGATATTAAATTGACAGCACTTTTTACGGGGAAAAAAAGTGGCGGAATTATGAACCTGCCTAAAACACAATAATCATCAAATATACCGATCTTTTTATTTTATGGGCGTGTGTAATTTTTTTAATGTTCTTAACTTCTTGTCTTTTTAAATATTTATATTCTGTTAAAATTCTTTTGCAAGAAACAAAACCCCTGATATTGAGTTTATTACAATGTCAAGAGTGATAAAACTTACAGAATAATTCCCAAAACCCAACTTACCTAAACTTTTTGTTATTAAAAAAACGTACAGAATAATATCTTCTTCTTCTTTTTTTTTTTTTTTTTTTTTTTGCCAACTTACATAATAATATCATACTTTAAGTATTTGCTAGCAAATAAATGCCCTTTGACTTAGCCCACCTGAATGCCCCTTCTCCTGAAAAGAAGCCGCAGATACAATGTGGTGTGCGAGCTTCGAATGTGGAAAACCATATTAATTGACTCAAAGTTAAGGTATTAAAACTCGGATCGGGTATTGAATTGGTCGGGGTACTGGGTTAAGGGTCAGTGGGTCAGACCGAGGCCAAACCGGAGCTAAACCGGGACCAAACCGATGAAAAATTGAAAATTTTAGACTTATAGTATAAAATTCTAAAGGAAAAATTTTAAAAAAAAAAATTTAAATATGAATCCTTCCCGGACCGGTTTACTGGCCGGTTCGCCGGTTTTTGGGCCGGTCTGGTCCGGGTTCAAGAACTTTGCTCAAAGTAATTATCACAAGGTTTTGAATAATTGAAATTTGGCAGATAATATATAGTGAATACCTTAAATGTTAGAAATGTTTTGAGTGAGTAACCGGCGGATCTTGGGCTCACTAGTCACTATTATGCAACTGGGCTCGATCCAGTCTATTTTGTGGCCCAACAATTATTCAAGTTTTTTCTTACAATTAAAAAGGCATGTACTAACCAACAGTTACTGGTTCTAATGGAAGGGGCTAATCTCTTATAACATGGTGAATTAAAATTTAAATCCATACTCGAAGAGGTGCCCACATATATGGCTTGACAATGCCTCAAACATAATTAAACAAGTTGACATTAGTGTCCAACAGTGTCTTAAGCAAAATCAAATAGGTCGAATTGCATTCAATAGGAGCATATAAATGAGAGGTTGTAGGTCAAAATAAAAAAATTGATTAAGCTAGCTATTCTTTAAAAATAAACGTGTTCATGTGCGCATAAAATACCCCTTATAATTATTTGTATTATTTGGAACTACTCGCTTGATAAAAATCCACATTAATATGTGCAATAGATAATAAAGTTCACGAAAAAAAAGTATAAATTTGATAGACATTGAATTGAGGCCTTACAAATTAAGGTTAAAACAAAATCCTTTAATAACGCATATTTAGGACCGAAATTAGTATAATTTACTCTAGTCACGATATTAGATTCGCTCTACATGACACATTATTATTTATCGTTTGTTGTCTCTTGTGAGAACCATGAAAGCGAGAAAGAAGAAACAAAGAACAGTCATGCAAACCTATAAGTAGTTTCTCTTAATAAACTAATCTAAATAATATATATATATATATAGACACACACACATAGACACACAAAAATTGATATGAATCTCTTTGCTAACATGCTGCTGGCATGATATCTTGCTCATGATATATGTGCCTCGCACGTCGTCATTTTTTTTTTTCATTTAATTTTTATTCCAAAGTCGCACGTAGTTGCTTCTGTACAGTCTCAATAAAAAAATCACAATCCCAAAGTCCTCCAACACACTATATATATATATATATATCACAGACAACAAAGTGATCAATCAGTCTTGTATCGATCAATCCATTTGGCGTGACTGTCGATCGGTGACGGTGAGTTTACATCACCATGTCATATTCTTTTACCTTCTTCTTCTTGCTTCTTCTTTTGGCCTCTTCTTCAGCAAGTTCTGCTGTTAACTACGCTCATAATAATGGTGGTGAAGATAATAAATACGGTTCATCGTCGCCGGAAGGTGGTGATGATAAGAAATACAGTTCATCGTCGCCTGAAGGTGGTGATGGTGATGGTGATGTTTTCACCCTGGAGGCACCGAATCTGGATGAAACCACTTTGGATAATCTCCTATCATTTGGTCACTATCGCAAAACTTGTGCACAGTTTGAATCCATTGTGCACCGAAAAGTGAATGAATGGCTTAACAAGGATCATACACTTGGCGCCAGTCTTATGAGGTTGCACTTCCATGATTGCGTTGTGAGGGTAAGATTGTAATTACCTTTTTTATCCCTTCATTGGATCACAAGCTTTCCGTCAACTCTGTTTGATGATTTACATAAATTTCATATAAGTAAATTTATTTTTTTGTCAAAGGAATTTATACATAGAGTTCCACTTACATGCATAAATATAAAATGTTTTATAAATCCAATTCCATCATTTGAACACATTTAAGTAAATAGCGTGAACGTTTATGTATAACTCATTCCATTATTTCACAATGTTCCCAAATAATGATCCCTCAATTGATATCTTGTTCTTAATTTTTCTTTTTATGAATACAAAATAAAATTTATATTAAATTAGAGCTATTATGAAATTATTGACATCTTCGATCTTTCTATTTTGAAAAGCTATTATTCATACATCTTTCAAAGATGAAAAGAAAGTATCAACAATTAGGTTGCTATAAGTACTAGCTAGCTTTCATCAAATAAGTAATTAGGGATTTAATTATTTTCCCTTTTGTGTGAATCAAACCCAATTTATCCTTTGTTCTTCTTCCCTCTATATTTGGAGTGATATTAGTCTCTCATATGGTAGAGATACTCTTGATCTAACGAAAAAAAATACATTTTTTTTTATTTTTGTCCTTTTATTCTTTTGACATATCTTAGTTTGGTTGAATTATATAAAGTCTTTCTTTTATATTCAAAAACTACACAAATATTTTCTGAAATTAAATATTGAATTTCTTTATGTTTGTGGGATTTTTCAATACCCAACCAATAGAAATGAAAATGAAATATTCCAATTTAATACAAGAAAATTATTTTAAATCATAATATTATTCGTCAACCATCAGTGAAACTGCTTTCCATAAAAAATTAACGTATGGTAGATAAATTATTATTATTGTTGTTAAATATTATACAGTTTTATGTAAGTTTCATAATTATGGTTTTTAAAGACGTGATACCCACACACAAGAACGTGCAGGGATGTGATGCCTCAATTCTCTTAAACCAAGAAACGAGTGAGAGAAGAGCAAATGCGAGCAAAACATTGAGAGGATTTGAAGTGATAGACGACATCAAGGCGGAGCTGGAGAAGCAATGTCCCAAAACGGTGTCGTGTGCTGACATTTTGACCACTGCAACAAGAGACGCCACCGTTGCTTTGGGCGGCCCGTATTGGGCGGTGCCTTATGGCCGGAAAGATGGACGGATTTCGATCTCAGACGAAGCTGAGAAGGTGCCAATGGGCCATGAAGATATTACTTCATTGCTTGAATTGTTCCAATCCAAGGGTTTGAACGTGATTGACTTGGTCGTTCTTTCAGGTAATTAATTAAGTGGGCAAAAAATGGGGGGAAAATAAAGCCTTTTTTCCTATGGAAATGAATAACTGAATATGTTTTATTTCTCAAATAAAATGTTTCATAAGCATTTAGAGTTTTTTGCATGTGCATTATTGGAGTGTTTTTTATTTTTATGGAATGCAATGGGCCATTTTTGGCCTTCGGTGCACCCACCCTCCAGATATCTGGCGTTAATCTGAAGGCCAACATCAGATTTATTAGCATGGACCTCCGACAACCGATTAGTTCTAACGCCCCCAATCAAATAAGCCCGACCGGAAAACCACCTCTTTGAGGCTCTCCAAGGGAGAGAGCTCCCAACAGAAATTTTTTACACCTTCCGTTTCCTGGGATCGAACCCAGGAACTGATTGGTGTGGCGCAAATGCCTACCCATCTGCGCCAACTTCTGTTGGTATTATTGGAATGTTTTGTTTTGATCCTTATAATAACCTAAAATCATGACTCAAGGACATTTTTTTCAAGATCAACTCAATTAGAAAGTTAAAACACTGATTCAAGATGTATTGATATAATCATAATCAAATTATGGTCAAATTTACCCAGACCCCTCTCTACTGTTTTAGTTAATTACCCAAAACTTACATAAACTAAACTTCCTTTAATTAAAAGAAGAAAAAAGTTATATCAATAATAACAACAACTACAACAGTAATAATAATAATAGTAATAATACATTCATAGGCCACCTTGATTTTTTTGAAATTACACACACATCCATTTTACTTTTAGAGTACATTTATATGTGTGTGTGTGTGTGTGTGTATAATGACTTTCATGTTATTTTATAGGTTTGTTCAATTTAATTAAGCATTACTTTATCTGAACAAAATTGTGTTATTTTGACATAATTAATGAGAAACATGGATTAGCTTTAAGTATTTATTTAATTAAAAATTTGAAGAAGAAACAAAAATATGTATCATTTTTCATGCACGTTGACCAATTGACTGGCTTTTGTGCTCATATCAGGAGCTCATACTATTGGGAGGGCATCTTGTGGTTCCATTCAAGATAGGATCTTCAACTACAAAGGAACTGGAAAACCAGACCAATCCGTAGATCCAAAGTACCTTGACTTCTTACAAAGAAAGTGTCGATGGGCGTCAGAATATGTTCATCTTGATGCTACCACTCCCACAAAATTTGACCCTATCTATTACCTTAATCTCCACAAGAACATGGCTCTCTTGTCCACTGATCAATTGTTGTACTCTGATTCAAGAACCTCGCCCCTTGTTTCGGCTTTGTTCGGCTCCACCTCCTCGTTTTTTAACCACCAGTTCGCCGTCTCCATGGCCAAGCTTGGCAATGTTGGTGTGCTTACTGGTGATGGTGGTGAAGGAGAAATCAGAACCAACTGTAATTCTGTCAATGGTGCTTATTGATTTGATTTTGTTTTCACGTTCTTATATATGTTTAATGTTTTTCTCTGTTTGATTCCTATAGTTAGATTTGTATTGGATCAGTTCCTGTTTTATCAACACTCTCCCCTTTGGTGCACTCTAAATATGAAATTATTTTTGCGTCATGTTCTTCAAGTTACTTCAAGAAATCAATTGAAAGATAATTATTTGGCCCTCACATAGTTTGTACTTATATTTAATAATAAGCACTCAAAGTTAGTCCATGAATAAGTGACAACTGAAAGAATTGCAAAATGGAAGTAGGAAAAAAAAAGAGAAAGATAGAAACAATATGAATAACCCAATGAGCAGTTGGCAAAAAAAACCCAATGAGCTAGATATCACAAGAATATCCATGTGCAGTGGGGGCGACGCGCTTTTGTAGTGTTGTTGAGCTTTTAGTGGTGTTGTGGTGGCAAGGCGTTAATGAAGGGAATATATACCATCAAGTGGTGTTGCCCCGGCTTCCTCCTTTTTCTCCATTGCCATATATTTCAATGGCAAACCAGCGTTAATTCTTGACCTTTTTATTTTTTTTTCCAAATAAATATGCGCGTTCCCCTTTTCACCCTCTCCATGTAAATATACATGTCCGTGTTTAATTGCTTTTCTTTTATTTTAATTAAAGGTAAGCAGAAAACATCGTTGATTTTACCGGTGTCAAAAACGCCCCAATCAAGCACATGCGTGAAACAAATGTAAGAGAAAATTAAGCAATTTTCCCATTATGTTTATAGACTAATCTTTACATTATAATGTCTAACCAAATCTATTTTAATCAAAAGATACACCATAATTATGGTGTGAAAATACCTTATTCAACGTTATTGGTTCTATTTAAAATCAACTTCAATATTTAGACATTTTCCCTCATATATTTCGTGAGAACTTTAGACAATTTATGTAAGAGAATGGAAAGTTCAATGAAATTGAAAACTCCGAATTTATCCATTTTATTTTTTATCTTCTTTTTTCACTTTATATGCATACATTAAATTATTTAAAACAGAATAAAATTCATGGAGGATAAATTTAATTTTAATGATTTAAAGAATTTAAAAATAGTTAGAAATGGAATAGTAAGGAATAAAATTATCAAAAAATGTAAAGAATAAAAAAGGGAATTAAAAATTAAAACAAAATAAACAAACCAATATTTTAACAAAAAAATGAATTAAAGAATAAAACAATTTCATTTTCTTTACAAATCATATTAGATGGAGGGCTTAATATCACAGTTCAACAACATCCCTCAATCAAGCATCAATCACATGCCGTTGCAGTCTTCTCCGAAATACCCTAATTTGATTCTCCCAATAATTCTAAGTCTAAATTCTAAACCTCTAGGCACATTATATAGACCCGCCCCACAAAACAACTATATACAGCGAAATACTTAAAACAGCTGTACACTTTCCCTTCTATTTCTCTTTCGTCACCACCACCTCTTTCTCTCTGTTCACAGAGAAAAAGGGGAAGATTCAGAGGAGGAAGAAGCTCTATATGCAACAATGGCGAAAGAGAAGAAACTGTTTGTTGGTGTGTTAGCCAACTACACAGCTGAGCTCAAGCTTCTTCTCACAACTCTCCTCGTTCTTTGTTCTATCGCTACTTTTCTTCAGTTCATTCCTTCTCGCTTCACCATCTCTGCTTCTGATCTCCGTGTTTGCATCTCACGCGTTTCCCAACCTCAAGGCCCATCTCCTCCTCCTCCTCCTTCTAGTGAATCCTCTGAATCTACCCAGTTATCTAGATTGCTTTCTGTACCACCGTCTCCACCGCCGTCGTCGACACAGCCGGCCTCTGACGGTGGAATCCTCAAGCGGGATTTATATCCTTATGGTTCTGCAGCTTACAACTTCATCACCATGGGTGCTTACAGGGGAGGTCTGAACACATTCGCCATTGTAGGTCTCTCTTCCAAGCCTCTCCATGTCTACGGCAAGCCAACCTACGAGTGTGAGTGGGCCCCGCTCGTGAACACCACCGCGAAACCCATAACCACCGTCGGGTACAAGATGCTTCCAGATTGGGGCTACGGCCATGTCTACACGGTGGTGATTGTGAACTGTACCTTCTCGGAGCCCGTCAATGCCGACAACTCCGGCGGGAAATTGGTCCTCTACGCCTCCACATCCGGCGGCGGCGACGCCAAATTTAACCTCACCGACAGAATGGAGGTCCTCACGGAGTCGCCGGGAAGTCTAGACGTCTCTATTTTCACCTCGCCTCCCAAGTACGACTACTTCTACTGTGGATCGTCACTGTACGGAAACCTGAACCCTCAGAGAGTTCGAGAATGGATCGCTTACCATGTGAGGCTCTTCGGACCGAGATCTCACTTTGTGATCCACGATGCGGGTGGGGTCCATGAGAAGGTGCTTGACGTTTTGAAGCCATGGATGGAGCTTGGGTATGTGACGTTGCAGGATATTAGGGATCAAGAGAGATTTGATGGGTATTATCACAATCAATTCATGGTGGTGAACGATTGCTTACATCGATACAAGTTTATGGCCAAGTGGATGTTCTTCTTTGATGTTGATGAGTACATTTATATGCCACCTAAAAGCACAATCAAAACTGTGCTCGATTCGCTTTCTGAGTATTCTCAATTCACCTTTGAACAGATGCCCATGAGCAGTAAGATTTGCCTCTCTGAAGATTACGGCAAAACCTACAGGTAACTTTCAGAATCCTTCATTCTATCTGTCTCTGATCTATGTATTATTACTGATTGCCATTGATAATCTTATATCTCTTGTCACTGCTATGAATTGAACTGTATTTTGTGTGTTGAATTGATCAAACAAGTTGAATTAGGTTGAATTTGAAATCCAGAACTGATCTTGATGGGGTTGTGGTTATGTTTATGCCCAAAATAGATGTTTCCTTACTTTGTTGAATATTAAGGTCTTGGAACAATCAATAATGGGCATTTGGCCGAACAATTCATTTGGGAAATCAGATGAGTGTTGTCACCGGTTATTGATGATAATTGACTTGTTTTTTCTCAAAGAGATAGCAGAGGACAGGGAAGAAGATGATTGAAGTATTTGGAACTATTAGCCTCATTCCTGTGTTATGTGTTAATGCTCCTAACGCGCATTGACATGTGGTGTGTGTTAAATTCTAGGATTAAATAATTGTTTCAATGTAATGTGTTTCTTATTCACATGTGCCGGACCGTGTTTGTTGATAAAAAATAACTATTTGTTCTTTGCTTGGTCAATAATCTGAACTGATGTATGTTGCTGAAAATTCTCAACCATTCTATTATCACCAATATTGTCTTCCTCAGTAAGATAGATGCAGTGTATATTTTCAAAGTGATTTGGATTACAGTTATTGAAAACGAAAAAGGAAACAAAATATTTCTTTTAGGCATATAAAAGTTTTGGTGGAGTTAGGTTTTGGTCGAGCATGTTCAGCTAGGTTTCACACCTTAGTTCTAGATGCTTATAGAAATATATACACGTAATTAACGAGATGTTCATATTGAATCTTGTTCTTATTAACTAGCTGGCCGTTTCACACCTTACTCATTAAGGTGTTAGCGAAATCTTCATGATGGTAGTATTTTCACATTACTCATGAAAACAATTTCATATTGTTTGAGTCGTATTCTGATTAACTAGTAAGCCATTTAAAATTGATGTTTCATTCTAGCTAAGATTAAGACATTACCAATGTACACGAGTCAACATTGAATATGACTGATTTGTAGGTATGCATCATCCCATTAAATATATATATATATATATATATATTTCTTTTGGTTCATGGGGCTGCATTTAAAAAGGTTAACATCACCACAATAACAGTTACATATCTATCTGGCAAGTGGTGGTGGTGGTGGTTGATATTTTTATTCGTAGGGTCACGTGATGAAGAAAACAAAGTTTTCAAAGTGTTTGTGTGAGCTGTCGGATGTATTATTGCATTTTACAGATTGCCTGATTATAACGTCAACCACATATGGGAATTTGAATGTGCTTTGTAATTTTTAAGAGTGATTGAGAAATATATAGGAATCAACCGTAGGTTTGGATGAGAGGTGGATTTTTTCAGTACTCGTCCATTTCCTATTTTAAGATCTGTTTTTTTGGATTTAGCTCTGTTTCTATTTATAGAGGGGTTTTTTTTTCTTGCTTAAAATTTATATATATGTCTTTCCTAAAGTTGCTGCTATTTTATTATTCCATGGCTGTCTCGCCCTGCCCCACAATATTCTGAAAAAATAATAATTTTTATCTTGTGAGAAAATATGTTTAAAAACAGTCCACCTATTTGTATATATGTTATAACATTTTTGTTTGAAAATAGAAATATCTAATCTAAAGTGCGAATCTTATTATTAAAAATTTTATATATTTAGGAATATGGGAGATTGAGACAGGACAACTCTCTGACCCTCTTTTTCAAACCAAACTCTAAAACAAAGGGTTTTTAAAAATCAATTTTAAACCATAGATTTTCCCCCTTTTAATTTTTTTTACCATAAAAGGATATTCTGTCTTCTAAATATAGGAGTTTAATAATTAAGAAAATTAGTTAAACTAATTGTTTGTAATAAACTATGTTTATTTTCCAAAAATATCCTTTTGCCACCAATATTGATAGATAAAAACTTTCTCTAGTATGTGCAATTGATAGGGGATGGCTCAAAGCAAAATCATGAACACAGAGTATTAAGTGAATTGAAATCTTATATTTGAAGCGAAAACAAACGTTCCAACTAGTTCTTATATTTAGGAAACTGAGAGAGTATGCAAAATTTCTTTTGACCTGCTCTGTTTTTTGGCCATTGAAATGAAATGCATGGAATGTGTGTTATAACAGTGAATGAATTTGAACAAATAATGCAGGAAGTGGGGATTTGAGAAGCTAGTGTACAAAGACGTGAAGAGAGGAATAAGGAGGGATCGAAAATACGCAGTACAACCACGTAATGTGTACGCAACAGGAGTTCACATGTCACAGAACTTAGTGGGAAAAACGACACACAAAACAGAGGGAAGGATCAAATACTATCACTACCATGGAACCATAGCTGCCAGAAGAGAAACCTGCAAGATGCTTGAGAATTCCACTCAGCAGCTCTACGTTGAGAAGATCCCTTATGTGTTGGACACCACCATGAGAGATATTGCTGGTGTTATTAAGAAATTTGAGCTCACTATGATCGGTTCCAGGTTACAGAATGTTCATCAATGAGGATTATTATGACTTTTGAGTCTCACTCACACTTTTTTTTTTTCTTTTTTTGGTATGAGTATATTATTTGACTTTGTTATGGTCGTAGAGTAGGATTTATTTTTTTTTTGAATTTTTCTGTATGTAGCAATTTTTTTTGGTTATAGATAACAGATTGGGGATAATATATATTTTATTGTTTCATTTATTATGATAATTCTTTTGTTTGAATCTAATTAATTATTTATAGATCAAATGTGTCCTGTAATTTTTTTGAGATATTTTTTATCCAGTTCGAAATATATAAAAAAAAATTGTTCCTTGACAAATTTACATTGGACCTTTATTTAATAAATTTTTTTACATATCAAATTATATTTGATTTTACATAAAATCTCAATTGATTTTGTCTTCTAAATTTATAATTTTTTTCTAAAATAATATACATGTTGATGTCATATGTTAAGTTCAGTTTTTATCATGAATTAATATCATCAGGGATAATTTATTACGAATAACAAACTTTACAAATTTATATAGTGTTTGTGTATATATATATATATTAATTATTTAACTCTTATATTAAAAATTAAAAATAATTTATGTAATAAACAAACATATGCCCATAAATTAATCATGTCAATTCACGCGTTTTAGTAAGACTTTTGGTCTCTCAAATAAGATTCATATAAGAATATTCCGGAACAAGCAAATTAAATATTTTATTTATTTATTTAGTTATTTATTTATTTATTTGATATTATCCTCTCCGTTCAGAATTCGTGATTGCTTTTCTTAACACAAGTGACTTCTCTGATATATAAATTCAAGACTCTGAGGGATTTAATGAGACCTTACAATATTAGATCAGCTCTATATCCGTAAATTAAATATTTTATTCCCATAATGAAACTTGCATTTTATTTTTTTACAAAAAGATAGATGAATAAAAAACCAAAAATAATTAATAGTGTCGGCGTTGGCGCCCGGGGCATCCCAGTCCCCACAGGCCACACATGTGGTGGCCACATACGGCGGAAGGAGGCAACGAAGTTCTGTTGCTTTACGACTGGGCATCGCTTCCTTCTAAGCACAGGACCATCCTGGTTTTTGTCCTTTATTTATCTTTTAATTTTTTTTATTACTGGAAGCGATATGGTTTTTTTGATTACTGGAAGCGATATGGTTTTTTTATTACTGGAAGCGATATGGAAAAATCAATAAATCTTATTTAACCTTTCATCCATTTTTCTAAATATGTTGATACTTCTTTTTTAAATATCATGCACCGTATAAAGAAATAACAATATTTATAATTTATTGACACTATGATTTACTTGTCGCTGGGAAAAAAAATTAAATCCATATGATCATATGATCCGAAATACCTAAACTAGGGAGAATAATTTTAAGACAACTAAGCAAGCTTATCTATTTTTTCAATTTATATAAATTAGTTATATACCATTATGATTGAGATTAAATTTTGTAGTAAAATATATAACTGTCCTTAGTTGTAGATATTTAGATTCTTTCACTATAAACTTTAATCTCAAAATAGTCCCTGACACTATAGTTGTTAAGATTTACACATTCGGAGGGTATTTTTGTATTTTTATACAATTTATAAAAAAAAAAAAAAAAAAAAAAAAGGCTTCCTTTAATTCACGGGACCACCGTGTATTTATCTTTTACATTTTTCTATGGGATCTTTATTTATTCCTCAATAAATAACCCATTCCCCACTTTGTTCTTTTCTTTTTTCTTTTTCTTTGCCTATCTTTTGGAGTAAATTTTTGGGATAATTATAATGAAGTCCTACATAAAAGAAAAAAATGAAAAAATGGTCCATGAAGTTGTTAATGATAAGTCGAGAAGTATCTATTAACAAGTCAAGGAGCTTACACTAACAAACTTCTGGGACCATTTCTTCATATTTTCTCTTATATAGAATTTTATTGTAATTACCCTTAAATTAAAAGAGAATTCCGAACTGTAGAAAGGAAAAAAAAAAAATACGTGGTGAATGATGAAGGAAAGGGTTTTTTTGACTTTTTGCCTTTTGTTTTTGGACAAGTCAAAAAGAAGGCATGTGGGTTCATGCCATCTGTCCTCTCTGCTCTTTCTGCTGTCATGTCTTCTAACTAACGTTTCACGCAAAAATCGCTAACTCCATCGCCTTCAATCATTATCCCTCCTAACCGATCATTACTTTGTCGTCGCCATAATAGCCATTTTTTACATCCCTACAGTGCTTTTTTTTTTTTTTAATGAAATACTAGAATTCATTAAGTTACAACTAAGAACTTGATACAATTAGAAAAGGGGAACCCCTAGTCAATCATCAACGACCGCCTCCTCCAATGAAGGTGGTGGTTGATCAAAGAAGACAAAAACCCCCGCATTAGAATGCCCTAACCTGGCAAGATGATCCGTATCCCTATTCTGTTCTCTAGGAATATAAGTTAACAAAACATGTCAATCCCTAGATAACCATAATCTAGCTTCTACAATAACAACACTGAAAGGGTGGTATTGCTCGCCACCTCTCGTTAACAAATTGATTGCCTCAATACAATCAGTGTGAATCCGAATGTTTCTGTAACCTCTGCTCCAACAAATCTGAAGGCCTTGGATAATTGCTAAAATCTCTGTGATTGCAGGAGGAACAGTCAACAGCTTACAAGAGAAACCTCCAAGCCAAGCTCCATCCATATCCCGTAAGACTCCCTCACAGCTGCATTGCCCTGAGTCCATTGCCGATCCATCTACCTCCAAATGAACAAATCCTGCCTGCTTGTCCCTCGCACTCTGATCTGTAGATGACTGGTGAGAGTAAAACTGGCAATGGGAAAGAAGATCCTGGTCCCAGCTAGCTCGAAAGAAACTGGCCTGTACATCCTGAGAATAAAGATCAAGCTCCTCGCCAAAAACTTTCTTGCATCTGGTTACCCATATATCCCAACAGACATAACCAAACAAGGAGGCCCATTGGACTTTTCTCGTGTAATCTCTGCCCATTCCATGTTTGAGGTTCCAATTTATCCACTCTCTCCCTTGTAATGATGTGAATTTATCCCACAAGGTCGGATGAATTAAAGCAATCCATCTCTCCCGAGCATTCGTACAATCTCTAAGCATGTGCATCATGTCCTCCTCTTGATTACATCCGAAGGGGCAACATGCCGAATCCAGGAGGCCTCTCTGGGTTCTCAGTTTCGCCGTATGTAGTCGATTATGAGCGGCTAACCACATGACGCTGTGGAGATGCTCAATCCCTATAGTGCTCTATTATACTCTCTGTATTCTTTTTATAAGTAATATTTTTTTTAATTATGTAAATAAAAACTGACAGTTAAGATTAAATAAAAATAATAAACATTTGTCGTCGTCATAATAGCCATTTTTTACATCCCTACAATGCTCTATTATACTCTCTGTATTCTTTTTATAAGTAATATTTTTTTTAGTTATGTAAAAAAAACTGACAATTAATATTAGATAAAAATAATAAATATGTTAAAAATATCATATTCTTTTTAAATATGACTTTATTTATAAAAAGAGTATAAGAGAGAGAATAAGTATAAAATATAAGAGAATGAGTAATAAATGATTAAATAAAAGAGAATTAGTAGTGAATAGAGAAATAATTAGTATAAAAATGTGTATTTAATAGGGGTAGAAATAAAAAAAAATTTAAATTTTGATACACAAGAAAAAAGTTATTTATATTAAATATCAGCACTAAAAGAAAGAAAATTACTTATAAAAATAATTGGAGAGAGTAATCCAAAAAAAAAAAGGGTGCATATTACCATTATGATTCTATTTATATGTCCAAATTACTTGATTCTCACATACAAAGGAAAAATAATTAACTCAATAAATATGGAATGAATTGATAATTGTTTTCAATTTTCCCTTATTTAAAAAAGAGTGTTTTTCACTTCTTTCTTCTCTTTACCTTTAATAGGGGTAAAATTGTAATACTTTCATTTATTACTTTTAAAGTAAACTTATAATAAATACAAAAAAAATCTCAAATTAAACTTATAAATAGGACCATAGTGGTACTCTTCTAGTCCTATTAATAAGATAGAGAGAATAGGATTTATAAGTCACTTTATCAAATTTTCATGTAAATTTACAATTTTACCTTCATTTATTATTATGCAAATTTTGTTTTCATGGAATATGGTATTATCTTTAGTTCTTAATATAAAAGCTTATTCGTAGTGTATATATATATTGCCATCAAAGGAAACTAGTAGTATTAAAAGCCAATAGAATACAATGTCTCATGATCAGTTACTAAAACTAGCACTAGTAGAGGAAAAAAAAGAAAACACGCATACCTACATACCTAGTAAACAGAATAGAAAAACAAGTAATTAAAGGATATCTATTACAATGATAAATTGAGAATATAGCCAAATCACCCACTGCAGCATACATAGAATAGGCATGCAGCAAAAACAGAGGTCGCAATACCCAAACTACAGGGCAAGACCCTTCCAATGAAGCATTGTCAATCCACTCAATTGCCAATTCTGCTTCTCTGGGAACACACCTGCAAAAAGGGTTCCTTACCAAATTCCTTAGAGCCACTAAGTATTCCAGGAAAACCATTGTCAACATAACAAAGAATCCACAATCAAATAGACAATAGGATAACGAAATACTTCCCCAGTCTGAGGATGAGTAGTAAATCCATGTACACTGAACTGGCATATGTTTACCTTGGTAATGAACAGTGTTGAGTAACACACTGAACAGGCACCCATTTAGCCAATAATGAACAGCGCATAAGGACATTCTGAACATACTCAGACTAATAATTTCCAGTTGTCTATCTATTGCACAATTTATCACTAGATAATCAATAAAAAAATTTCTTATTTCACCGCACACCGATACCCTAGACCACCTCGTATAACCATATTATGGAGTGGTGTCAAACACCTTGCTCATGTAGATTGAAAAAATCATTCGTTCCCATCTAAAACCCTTCCCCACCAACTTTATCAAGATAGAGATAGCCTGGAATCGGGATTTTGAAATGCCGAATCCTTTGCCCAGTGGATGTATAACATGCAGAGCCTACTCAAACTAAACTAAACAACTTACTCCCACTGTCAAAGCTTCAGATAAGGCTACGGTGCTTAACATACAGAGATCAACAGATTGCAAACCAGTCCAACCATTCCCAAATCTCAAACCCAAACAGAATTTAATTGGGGAAGTAGCAACCTTTAACAATTCACTTACCTCAAGATCAAAGGATCGAGCATTTCATACCTTAGGATGCATATGTGATTCTGCCCTCAGGTTCCTCAGATCAGCTGCACCGGCAGAAAGGCCCTCTGATGCCGTAGCGCAGGCTTGTGTTATCTTTGAGCTCCGATGTTTTGAGCACCACATCTCCGCTTCAGATCTGCCTCCAATCACCTTTGAGTGCTTCCATAACTTTGCCGTAGGTTTACTCGAAGTGGTTGCACATTCCCACCTACTATCCACCGTCGAGCTCATCCTTTTGCTGGGGAGGAAAGAGATCCACCGCTTTGATTTGGTCTTCACCGATGGGGGCTATGGCGGAACCCATCGCCGATCCTCGTCGGAGCTTTTCATTGAGGGTTGAGGCCTAACAGCCTTCTTGCTTCCCTCCTCACTCCTTCCCCGTTCTCCGCCGTCACCAGTCTCAATCCCAACTAACACCGCCCCCGGCCGCGACGTGGAACTACTCCAGAACTCACCCATACTGGGAGACCCAAATCTTACAGAGCAAGTTGAGATACTTCTCCTAGCAGCGTCGGCCGTCACTGGAGGAGATCTGTCAACACCCGTTTCCATTTTGATAATCGAAGAATAATAAAGACAAAATTCAATAGGCATATAGAAAAGTACAATTATACTGATAAAAATATTCGTTTACAATCCCAACATCGTTCGTTTACAATTCTGATATTGTTCGTCGACGGAAACAGAAAATACAACGGAAGTTTTAATATTTACAAATTATCCAAAATATTAAGGAGTAGACTAAGGCATAACCACGTTCATATCCTTGTCTCGAGACACGTGCCATTCACTTTTCGGCGTCAACGTCTTTGCCCTTTGGCCCACTGGTACCCGCTGAGGTGTTTATTTAAAAATAGGGTGAGATTCCGAAGAATCCCCGTAGAGACATAATATCATTCATAGAAAATGCGGAAAGTAAATATGTCATGCACCAAGGTATGCACAAATTAATGAACAATATAAACACATCATCGTCATGTATACATGAGTAGGGTCCAGCCCCACAATCTACACCGGTTGGACTTCTGCCAACTCCCAGTGTAAGTGCACCTATGGCACTAATTGCCTCTCTCTAGGCAAATCATGTTAATTAATAAAGTGCATTTACAAAACAATGGCATCCACACAATCACATAACTTATGGCATAGTGTATGAAGGATAATGTCCCTACCTTAAAGCTTTAATATCCCCTATTTAATAGTGTCTCGTAAGGCGTGCTGTCCTGGCGTCCGACTCGGTCCTAAAATATTGAATGTACCAGAAATAGGTCATAACCTATCCAAGTATCATTTTAGACTATTACATAGTGTTTATTGTGGTTATATTAGTCTATGGTGAAAATTTACAAAAATGCCCCCGGGAACCCGGCCCGGCTCGGCCGTACCCGGCCCGATGGCACGTTTTCCCAAAATTTTGACTAAGTCTATTATAACTTATTTTCGCCCAAGGAATCCATTTCCGAGCTCAAAATTATCAAATTCACTGTCAAATTATGAAAACACCCTTGACAGCCCCTATTTAGGGATTTCGGTGGCGTTTTCGTAATTATGCTTTTTCGGCCTCTACCGAAAAAGTGCCCAACTGTAACCCCACCTATTTTTTCCCACTGAATCCAATGGAACCATTTATTTTATGAAAATCCAACTCCTTCCCTCAGATCTGTGCTGGCCGAAATATTGGTCAAAAATTGAAAAAATGGAGTTTTGTGTTTTAGCTTCCAAAACTTGTACTTTTCCACTTCTAATCCTTGATTAACTCATTTAAACACTTCATAATCATGATTTAAAGGATTTTGGGCAGCATAACCCCTTAGGGTTATGGCTTTTCCAATTTACAACTTAACCAAAAATCACATAAACCAAACAACAATCACCAACAACAACTTCAATACACAAAGAAGTTGAAATTTTGGAGATTACCTCTTGATCCTTGGTGTTTCTCTCTCTAGGACGTCCTCTCTCTCTTCTCCTTGAGCTAAGAATGAGTCTTCAAGATCATAGATTCATGAAGAAACATGGTTTAGAGAAGGATCTAGGGGAAATGTTACAATGAAAGCTTAAGAATCAACTCTTACCTTAAGATTTCTTCCTCCTCTTCCCTCTAACTCTTCAAAGTTTCTCCGAAATCTCTCCCTCTCTATGTTGGACGAAAATGCATGAAGGGAAGGGAAGAGAAAGCCTTCATAAAAATGCTCCCTTGATTCCCAACCATTGATCTCATCTAAGGTTGTTATGGTGACACATGTCAACCACCATACTTGCCTCCATGCTTGCACCATACTTCCATTTTGTGTGCACTCAACCTTGCCATGCTTCCCTTTTGTGTACACTCAACCTCAATTATCATTTCCTTCTCCCTTGGTTGGCCAAAAACGTGCTCCCTCTTATGCTCCAACTAAATCAAGTGTTCCTTCCATTTACTCAAGTCAATTGGTGTAAAAGTTGGCTACCTAACCTTATGACATAAGTAAGGACTTATGACACAACAATTATCTCCATCATCTTTCATGTGGTGTTGACACTTGGTCTCATTGGATTTTGACACTTGTCTTCTCCTCCTTCATCCCTTAATTTCTAAAATAATTAAGAAAAAAAGGAAGATTACTTTATTTCTTAAATTTTCGGAATAATGCCAATTCTGGCAGATTTTCTGCCTTAACTTTGAAAAATCATAACTAATTTTGTAGACATCATTTTAATGTGATTCCAAAGCATATGGAACCCTTATTGAGTCTAATTCCAAGGAAAAATATGGGATTTTACTTAATAGGATCATATTATTCCCAGATTTTCAATATTTGATCGCTGGTCCAGAAACTTTCCAGATTTTCTGGATCAACTTCAAAAATTCATATCTTTTTGTACATAGCTTCAATTGAGTCATGTGACCTATAAAATTAAAGCTTAGGATGTCTACTTTCACCCTATAAAATTTCATAACTTTTGGTCATCATTTGATCTTCCAAAACTATATGACAATCTCACTGCCTCGCAGGCGATTTCACTGAAAACACTATTCAACCTTCAATTTTCAATATTTAATTCTTTTGGCCTTAAATATTCACCATTTCATTGAATATATATAATAATTACAATATATTCTTGGTGAATAAAATTTGGGATGTTACAAGATCCGCACCCACTTGAAGATAAATCGCACAAATGGCAAAACCCTAGCAGAGGGAAAAATAATCGCACGACCGGCGAACTCTCTTTATCTTTTGTGCTAGAGCCCGTTCGTAGTGCATATTAAGGCCTAGAGATAGTATATACTAAGTATGGGATAAAGTTGAAAAGTTATTAAATTTTAAGAAATTAATTATGTTTAAGGTTTTTCTTTATTTATGTGAAACATATTTGAAATGACTTATATGTAAGACTAGAGAAGTAGGAGCATAAGATACTTTCAAGTAATTCATGAAAGCTAACTAATTACGGTTAACTCATTAAATCTATCTTAAATTAATAAAATTTTCTTTTTATATATAAAAAAGTTTAGGTGAGTTAGGTTTTAGAGGCTCATCAGGGAGGGTGACATACTTACAAATCACCTGCCAATAAAAGTCTTCACATCTGTAGAATCTAAACCCACAACCTTATGATTATGAGACAACTCTTTTAGCAATTGGCCCCACCTTTTTTGGTTAAATTAAAATTTTCTAACTCTACTTTTATCAATAAGAGAGAGGGGCAAATATTACTAACTCTCCAGGTGACTTATATTAAGAATTAAAGAATTTTTTAGAAATTGCAATGTAATGAGATATATTGACATGAGAAGAAAGTTATATATGTACTTTTGAGAATTTTAAAAACTAAATTGTGAACTTGATATATCAAATAAATTTTGAGATGAATCATATTATTTATGATTTATTAATGGTGATGTGTGTTATGCATTTCAGGAAAAATTCATTCGTAAGTCTTTATATTTTTACTTGATATTAATTCTTACACTTATTATATGTTAATTGGAGCTAATAATGTGAATGATGTGTTTGGTTTGAGGGAGGGAGAGAGTGGTAATTTACCTTTTTGAGTTGAAGGTATTTAAATTTTAGGAGGAAATCCAAAATTTAAAGGAATGAGAAGGTAAATTTTAGATAAAAATCCAAAATTTAAAAAAAAAAATAAGTGGATAAATTTTGGGTTTCTCACTTCTAAAATTGTAATTTACCTCCCTTCCCCTCTCCTCAAACTAAACACATCCTAAGTGATACTCCCTCTAGTTCATGACATAGGGCGTTTGTAGAAGAATAACTTGGTTCAAAATATAAATCACTTGTAAGATAATTAATACTTTTTTTTTATGTAATTAATGCTCAATTCCAATTTTACCCACTTATTAAATTTTCAAACACACATTCCAATAAGGGTAAAAGTAAAAAAAAAAAAATCAACTTATGACATATTTAATGAATTAATGGTCCATACTTGTTTCCCGTGAACTAAAAATGATGGAATACACAATAAAAACATGCTTTGAAAATTAAAATGATGGAATAAAATTTATTTATCATCAACACAAAATAAAAAATAGTATACTCGTTAAGGTTTCGTTGCATCAAAATATAATTTCTCATTTAGTTGATTTTAATTTAATTAGATCCATATGATAAAATTAATCTATATGTACTGTACATTTAGTGAGAGTAATGTCATTAGCGCAGCTATTAATATTGTTTCTTTTGCAAATTATGTTCGAGTATGGGTATTGCATGTCAAAAAAAAAAAAAAGATCGAGTATGTATTAATACTTGTAATTGAGAAAACTATCAATAAAAATTACGGGAAACAAGCTATAAAGATCTAATTAAAAATGAGATAAGCAAGGACATTCATATCAATTTTTCCTAAATTTCATAGTATTCATCTATAAATTAATAAATTATATATGTTATTATTAAAAATATAAAGTATTGATCACACTAAATAAAGTATATATATATAAAGCAAAACAAAAAATAAAGGAAAATTGCCCATAAATACATATTTAACAAATTAATTGTTAAATGAGACATTGTGTTCAAACAATCTTCCCCGTGTGCAAAAGGTTTTCTTTTGTGTTCGAACATTCTTCCCTGTATTTAATATATCTTCCCTATGTGATTTTTCCTTGTATTCAAACAATTTTCTCTATGTGCAAAAGATCTTCCCTTGTTTTTAAACAATCTTCCCCGTGTGCAAAAGATATTTCCGTAAATGCTTTCAGGTCCCATTTAACAAATAAATTTACAATTAAGTATTTATAGGCAATGTTTCAAAAAAAAAAAAGAGTATGTGTTTTTTTTAAACCAACTTGTGACCTTATAGGCTAATATAATATTCCTCTGGTATTTAATATAAGACATATTTACCTAATTTGATTAGATTTAGAAAGTTAGTCAAGTTTGTTAATATGACATATATTTTCTAAAACACCTTAATCATCTTCTATAATTCTTTCTTCCCTCTCCTCATTGATTATTGGCAAGAAGCACGAACGGAGATAAATTAGAAAAAAATAGACAAATATAAAAATTACGTCTTTTGTTTAGGACTAAGATCAACTCCTCAAATATATTTTATATTAAAGACCAGAGGAGTACATTTTTTGTGAGACCGAAGAACGTTCTATTTCACTAAATTCTCAACATGATCTTTTTGTTTAACTATATATGGCTTAAACATATAGTTTTCTAATTTTTTTTTTTAAAATTAGCTGTTGAGTCCAATAAATAGTATAGTTTCTTATAATATAAATATCAATACTACAAATTTGTTCATATATGACACTCCATACTTAACGATTTTAATGAAACTGTTAAATATATAAAGGTGGAGTTTCAGGAATTACATATATAATGGTTATTTAAAACAACTATTAAGTATATAAGAACATATTTAACGGTTTTATAGTCCAACCATTATACATTAGTTTGTTTTTTTTTTTGAAAAAAAATGGTATCTTTTATTTGACAGTTGTTTATCAAAAACTATCAAATATAGGTAATGTATATTTGACGGTTGTCCAAAAAGAACCATCATATATAATATATTTAACTATTGTTTAATAATAACCGTTAAGTATACTCTTTTAAAAACACCTCCTAGACCTATTTTTGTTCGACATTCAAAACTTATAAATTTACAGAGAACTCACTTTTACACCTTCAGCAACTCCATTCTAGCTCCTCTACCACCATTTCACTCTCCTCCATCACTCCCTTGGTGGTTTTGCTCCCTTCTCGGTCGTTGTTTACTGTTCGTGGGTCGTGGGTTTATGGGTTTCTATATGCTCCTACAAGTGGCGTCTGGGTTGGTTTCTTCTTTTAAGGTTCGTGCGATTAGTGTTTGAGCTCTTCTCTTCTTACTAAAAGTGAGTTCAATTGAATTTCTGCTACTATACTGGTTTTTCAGCTCATTTTTTAGATATTGATTTGGGTAAAGAGTATGTAAAGATTGTTTTTTAAGTGATTTTGTATGTGTATAGGGCTTCGCCACTGATTTTAAGTGTTTCTTGTTACTAAAATTGTTATTTATTAGTATTGATTAAGATAAATATTATGTAAAGATTTTTTTTTAAGTGATTTTAAGTGTTTGTTGTTACTAAAGTTGTTATTTGTTAGTATTGATTTGGGTAAAGAGTATATAAATATTGTTTTTTAGTGATTTTAAGTATTTGTTATTATTAAAGTTGTTATTTGTTAATATTGATTTGGGTAAAAAGTATGTAAAGATTGTTTTTTGAGTGTTTGTTAAAATTGTTATTTGTTAGTATTTATTTGGGTAAAGAGTATGTAAAGATTTTATGTTCCGGATTTTGGATGCAAGTGGATTGACAATAATAATGCTTTGAAAGTGAATGAGTTAGGGTTGATAAAATTAAATTTAAACAAGCAAGGGTATAAAGAATAGCCCTTCATTTTGGCCTCTCAATCTAGACAAATGTTCTATGTTTCTGATCCTATTAATAAAGAATGATCTATTGTTTTGTTATCAAACAAATGAGGATGCAACAAGTGAATTCAGTGAGGATGATCCTTTTTCAGAGTCGTCGCTTGAAACACAATTCAATGAGGATGATGCTTTGTACATTAGGCATGACTATGATGAAGGAATTTGGATATCAAAGAGGGGGAAGTTGCTTCGTAAATAAGAAAACAGTTGTAACTAATTAAAAAGATAAATTAAAATTAAAATTACTAAGACTAGAAAGAGAAAAAGGGACACTTGATATGTATATTCCCATACCTTAGCTTTGATGTATTCATTATTATTTTGATGTATTCATTATTATTATATCGATAGAATTCGATGATTTTTTTTAATTTGTTGGCACTTGTTGGTCGAAATTTGTTATTCTGTGTGTCTGTACTTGTGTGCGCGTGCGCCCGCGTGTATGGATACATCCAGCTAGAACTAGATCTATTTGGGTGTTTGGTATATGCATGTTGTTTTTGTAGGTTATTTTGCATCGGCCCCAAATTTTTTTAAAAAATTGTCACACATACTTAATTGTTATTCACCGATAACCGTCATATATTCTAAATATATAATGACTTTTTACATATTATGGTCAAATAAACCCTTTCCTATGTTTACCATTCATTATTTAACTGTTAAATATTATACTAAATATATCACGGTTGTTACTAAAAAATTGTTAATATATATTACTATATTTAACAGTCATGGTCTTATAACATTTAAATATAGTCCCCTATATATAATGATTGTGTTTGAAAAACTGTAAAATGTAGTATCCAATATTTAATGGTAAAAAACCTTTATATATAAATATTGGGAAAATCCCTATAAAATACCCTTAAAATAGGGAAATCCCTAATCAGTACATTGAAATCAAAAAAATCCAAATCAGTCACATGTTAGTACGGATGAACAGTGCGGGCGGCGCCAAAATACGATTTTGCCCTTTAGCCCTCATTCTCGCAACTTCAAAAATAACAACACGCGGTTCTTAATTAACAACTCCGGATTCTTGATTAACAACTTCGTATTCTTGTTTCACAACTCCTCATTTAAGTTTCAAGGCCAATAACAACACCTCTTTTTTTATTAACAACACGCCCTCTTAATTAACAACTCCGAATTCTTGATCAACAACTCCGTATTCTTTATTAAAAACTCCGTATTCTTGATTAACAACTCCATTTCATCTTTTTACTTTCACAATAACAACACCGGTGTTGTTATTAACAATGTCATATTCTACATTAACAACTCCCATTTCTTGTTTCACAACTTCGTAATTTAAGTTTCAGGACCAATAACAACACCTTTTTCTTTATTAACAACACCGTATTTTACATTAGCAACACTATATTTTTGAGATGTGAATATGTGGAAGAATAAAGTGGAGTTGTTAATCAAGAATTCGGAGTTGCTAATAACAAGACCGGTGTTGTTATTGTGAAAGTAAAAAGATGAAACTGGAGTTGTTAATCAAGAATACAAAGTTATTAATCAAGAATTCGGAGTTGTTAATTAAGAACCGCGTGTTATTATTTTTGAAGTGGCGAGAATGAGGGCTAAAGGGCAAAATCTTCTTTTGGCGCCGCCCGCACTGTTCATCTGTACTGATGCGTGACTGATCCGAATTTTTTTATTTCAATGTACTGATTTGGGATTTCCCTATTTCAAGGGTATTTTATAGGGATTTTCCCATAAATATTTGATGCTCGGACATTTAACGATTGAAAATCATTAAATAGCTAAAAAATCGTTATATATAAACAAATCTATTTAGTACGTGGCGGCAACACGCAATGCAATATTTATATATTATAGATATCGTGTTTGTTAGTAAATGATGTAATGTTTGCCACAAAAACTAGAAAGAATTAAACGATACAATATAATCATTATATATAATGGACAGATAGTATGCATATTTTCAAGGAAAAATTATTTTTCATACAAACACTTTAATCATTAAAAAAATCCCATAGAAAGTAGGGAAAATTCTTGAAAAAGAACTTTAAAATAGTGAAAAGACAAAAAGGTGATATGAATTTGCATATTCTCATATAAGTGTTAGGACCTGAACTGGAATATTACAATTTGAAATCAAATTACATAATTAACCCAGACAATTTTTAAAATGAAAAGCGTTGAGGGAGGCGTTATAGGCCGGTATCGTGCGAAAACGCAGTCGGGACTCTTCATCTCCTTCAATTGTCATAAGGCACCGTTGGTCGGTCGACCTTGGTTCCATGGCCATGATAGTGGCAGCGAAGTTGGTGTGGTCGATTTTGAGGAGAAGGGACAGTCCGAATACTCCAGCACTCGAATTGTTTGAGTCTTCTAGGTACCCGCCAATGATGCAAAGCACTCAAGTTCTTCAAGGGTAATTTGAGTAGAGCAGTGGAAATAGATCACTAACTTACTCGAGTGTGTTCCTTGAGCACTCGAGTTATGTGAGGCTTCACCCAATCACTCTTTGATTACCCTCTAGTGATGTGGAGTACTTGAGTGCTTCATGGGCAACTCAAGTGGAGTTTGTCAGTTTTTTTGCACTCTGTCCTTGGACAATGAGAACAATCACTCGAGTTCTGAAGATTTCAACTCGAGTGATGTTCCTCACTCACTCATTCAACTTGAGTGATGAGTTGTTGGGGGTGATGGCGTCGGAGTTACTGCCACTGATTGGCTTTGTACCGTTAACTGTGCATTTATTCTCTCTCTTCTCCGTCTTTTCTCTTCTAATTGTCGAGATCCTCACTCGACTATGATCTTTTATCAGCATCTAAGATTCGACAATTTCACAACAATCTCTTCTCCCATATGGACCTTCTTCTTACTTCTGTTCATTGCATCTCTTTCCTCCAATGTCAGTGTCGGAGTCACTCGCTCTCTGCTCCGATATGGCTCTCGTTCACATTCACGTTCGTTCATCGTTATTCCTTACTAGAAATACTAATCTCTGTTTCAGACAAAGAAAACAGGGGAGAATAGGGACCTCGGGCATGCACGTCTAGGTATATGAGGGAAGGCTTGTGTTCGTCATCCTCGTCTTCTTCTTCGTCATCTCCTCCAACAACTCTGATGCCATCACCCCTAACAACTCATCATCTTCTTCTTAATTGTTATCACCAATATGTGCCTCATCATCGACATGAGTCTCGATTTCAACATCGACATGAGTTCCAAATCGAGATTAGGATTTATCAATACAGTGCTACATTTTCTCAATGTCATATAAGAGTTTCACAGGTTTAATCACTCAAGTTCCGCATCTATCACTCGAGTGATAAAGCATGAACAGTGCATCACTGGAGGGTAACCAGAAAGTGACACAATATTCATGCATATCACTGGAGTGATAGATGTGGAACTTGAGTGATTGAACCTGTGAAAGTCTCATAGGATATTGAGAAAATGTAACACTGTATTGATAAAGCCTAATCTCGATTTGGACTTGAGTGACAGGAGATTTTTAAAGATCACCATTAGGTATTCATTTAATCACTCAAGTGACGTGTTCAGGACTTGAGTGATTCTTTATCTTTTACTTCCTCACTTTCTAGTTACCTTTCAGTGCTTAGGATCACCTGAGTGCTGAAGGTATTCACTCCAGTGACTAAAATCCTCCACCTCATCTCTTGCAAACATTCAACTCGAGTGACACACGAAGCACTCGGTTGATCCTGAGCATTGAAAGGTTACTAGAAAGTGAGGAAATAAAAGATAAAGAATCATTTGAGTCCTGAACATGTCACTCAAGTGATTAAATGAATACCTGATGGTGATCTTTAAAAATCTCCCATCACTCAAGTCGCAAATCGAGATTAGGCTTTATCAATATAGGGTAATCGGAAAGTGACACACTATTCATGTGTCATCACTGTTACATTGAGAAAATGTAACACTATATTGATAAAGCCAAATCTCGATTTGGGACTCATGTCGATGATGAAAATCAAGACTCATGTTAATGATGAAGCACATGTTGGTGATAATGATGAAGAAAAAGATGACAAGTTGTTGGGGGTGATGGCGCCGGAGTTGTTGGCGAGGATGGCGAAGAAGAAGAAGAAGACGATGAGAATGATGAACGCAAGCCCTCCCTCACGTACCTGGAAGTGCACGTCCGAGGTCCCTATTCTCTCTTGTTTTCTTTGTCTGAAACAGAGCTTAGTATTTCTAGTGAGGAATAAACGATGAACGAACGTGAATGTGAACATGAACAAGATCTAGATATGGTGGTAGAGATCAAAGATCTAAAGCCCGCCGCTATTGGAGAAAGAATTATCGTAACTGGAGGAGGCCACGGTTGCCATTGTTAGAGGAGGAGATGATTTTGTCGAAGGATGAAGAAGATGATTTCAAGGGCAATGTAATTTTCTTTTGATTTCAAAAATGACAAATCAGGCACCAATAACTCTGTGAAAATATGCAAATTGATATCACCTTTTTGTCTTTTCCCTATTTTAAAATTCTTTTTCAGGAATTTTCCCTAGAAAGTAAGTAATATGCAACTGGTTATTATTTCTTGTATTAAATCTTATCATTAAATGCTGCTCACTTTTAAATTGTTAGTAATAATTAAATTTTTTACGTGAATGAAAATTTCTAGTGAGTGTCAAAGAATTATTGGGCTTTGAAATTGTGGTGTGAAAAGTGTAATAATAAGAAGGAAAAAAAAGACGAGGAAAGTGTGTGATCAATGACTATATTTGTTTCAAAAGTCAGTCGAGAATAAAGTAGAGCCGGTAATACGGGTCTAACCTGTGGACCCGTAGGTTGGGACAGGGTTAGGGTTGGGGAAATCCCAACTTGCGAAAGTACGGGCCGCATAAGCCCGCATCGCATGGCCCGCCAGTTGATATGGGCCAGCCCGCAGGTTGGCGAGTTGGCCCGCAAATTTTTTTTTTTACATATTATAATTTCACAATATTTATAAGTTGTTCACTCCTATCTTGATACCTCTCAATCCAAAGAGAAAAAATCTTAAGCTCTTCCCTTCTTTTTTAAACAAAATTATTATATTTTGGTTATTTAAGGATGAGTTTATATTTTGTTTATAAACTTTAGCAAATTTAATAACTTTATCTCTTAAATTGTGAATTATGTTTTTAAATTTTTATAAAAGGAATTATTGATGTTAGGAAAGTAAATTTAATAACTTATATATATGTGTCTCGTATTTGCGACTATCTTTCAAAAATAGGATTTTTTTTTCAAAAAAATATGCGGGCTTGCGGGCTGACTTGCAACCCGCACACTGCGGGTTAGGGTTGGCAAAATGCCAACCCGCAGAAGTGCGGGCTGCACATGCCAGACCTGCGCGGCCCGCAGGTTGGTGCAGGCCAACTCGCAACCTGCGGGCTGGCCCGTTTTCTCAGCTCTAGAACAAAGCGGTTGATCTATTATTCACCCTAAGCGGCATTCGAGCCAGTCATGACTGACACGTCGACTTATTAATAATTTTAAGAAAAATTTGTATATTGTGTCCTATAATTTTATGTGAGGTTTCAACTTCATCCCATAATTTTATAAAGTATTTTTTTTTTTCATTTCCTAATCCTAATATTGTCGATCTCAATTGATAATTTTTTATGCAACTCATTTTTCTTTTTAAGAAAATTCAACTTAATATATGTCAATATATAAAAATATTTTCTCAACATTTAAAATTTCAATATCAGTAGTTCTTGATTATGAAACTAACGATATTAGAATTAAAGGATTAAAAAAACACTTTATAAAATGAAGTGACTAAAATAAAAAATTGTGCGTGGTTTAAAAAACCAAGGTGTATATTTGTCTAATTTAAATTGTTTTAGAAATAATACATAATCTCGAGATCTAAAAATAATATGTAATTCTTGTAATCTCTCGACATTACAAGAATATACTAATGCATCAAATTTATACGCGGTGAGTTATTATGATTATTAAATAATTTTTAAACTTGAAATCATTTTTGGAAGGATTAAAATCATCATGTATATATACATGGCTTAGAGGTATTACATATACTTTCTAAAATTCTCATTTGAAAATGTAAAATACTCTTTCAACAATAGACGCGCCTTGCATCAAAAAAAAAAAATAGACGCGCCTTAGTTAGAACCTCATTAATTAGTGGCATCCTTGTCGTTATGGATGGAAATAGGTTAGGCCCTTATCAAGGGCCTAAGTCTTACCTAACTTATTTAGTAAAGAGGTTAAACTCAAGTTTAGGCCCATTATCAAGTATGTTTAGATAAATAAATCATGCCTATTTTCATAAAACTTAACCTACAAGCCTTCATGCCAAGCTCATTTAGCTTTTTTTAATTTAGATTATTATATATAATTATATATATAATGTCAACACCCGTTTCCATTTCGATAATCGAAAAGTAATAAAGACGGAATTCAATGAGCATACAGAAAAGTATAATTATACTGATAAAAATATTCGTTTACGATCCTATTGTCATTCATCAACAGAATATAGAAAATACAGCGAAAACTTAATATATACGGGATGACCCAAAATATCTAAGGCGTAAACTAATTATAATCACTATCTTGTCCTCACCTCAAGACATGTGCCTATTATTTCCCGACGTCAATACCCTTGCCTTTAGATCTACCGGCACCCACTGTGATGTTTATTTAAAAATATGATGAGATTCTGAAGAATCCTAATAGAAACATCCTATCGTTCATAGAAAATATGAAAAGTAAATATGACATGCGCCAAGGTATGCATCAATTAATAAACAATGTAAACACTTCATCTGCATGTATACATGAGTAGGGCACAGCCCCACTATTCTGCACTGGTTGGGTTCTCACCAACTCCAGTGTAAGTGCCTCTGGCACTACTAGCCCCTCTTTGGGCAAAACATATTGATTAATAAAGTATATTTATAACAATGACAAACATACAATCATATAACAATGGCATGATGTATGAAGGATAATGTTCCTACCTTGAAGCTTTATAAACCCCTATTTAGATGTGTCTCGAAATACATGCCGTGTCCGGCCTCCGACTCGGTCCTAAAATATTAAATGTACAAGAAATAGGCCATAAACTATCCAAGTATCATTTTATACTCTTCCATAGTGTTTCTTGTAGTTATATTAGTCTATGGTGAAATTTTACCAAAATGCCCCTGGGACCTCGGCCGACCTCGCCATTCCAGGCCAATAGTATGTTTTCCCAAAATTTTGACTAGGACTATCCTGACATAATTTCACCCAAAGAATATATTTCCGGGCTCGAAATTATCAAATTCACTGTCAAATTATGAAAATACCCATGACAGCCTCGATTTAAGGATTTTAGGGGCATTTTCGTAATTATGTTTTTTCAACATTTTCCGAAAAAGTGGACAACTATCACCCCACCTATTTTTGCTCAATTAATCCAATAGAACCATTTATTTCATAAAAATCCAGCTCCTACCCCCTGAAATAGTGCTGGCCGAAATATTCAAGAAAAATGGAAAAATTGGGGTTTTGTGTTTTAGCTTCCGAAACTTATACTTTTCCACTTCTAATCCTTTATTAACTTATTTAAACACATATTAACCATGATTTAAAGAAATTTGGGTGGTACAACCCCTTTGGGTTATGGCTTTTCAAATTCACAAAACAATTATGAAACTTGGAAAAATCAGGAAACAACACAACAATCACAAGAGAGTAAGTTGATGAAGTTACCCTCTTGCTTCCAATCTTAGCACCTTAACTCCTTCTCCTCCTTGGAGACTTGACTTGCTAAACACATGAATATATGAAGAAGAGAACCTTAGAGGAAGTGTTACACAAGAATAGGAAGCCAAATCACTAAATCAACATTTACTTACCTTAATCTTCTTCTTCCTTCTCTCTAAGTCTTCAAAAACTCTTCAAAGCTCTCTCTCTCTCTCTCTCTCTCCTCTTGGAGTGTTGGTCGAAATGTTGCATGAAGAGGGAAGAGAATGTGTTTTATTTAATTCCTCTTCTTTCCTTTTAGCAATTGATTTAATCAAGGGACCATAATGTAACACTTGTCACAATCCTCCATTTCTTCATGATTACTCCATTAGCTTCCCCTTATGTTTGAACCAATTTTCTTTCCTTGTTTGGCTTCTCAAAACCATCCCCACGCTTTTGCTTCAACTAACCAATTTCTCTTCTAACTAAGTCCAAGTTTGCACTCCTCCATGCACTCAAGTTCTTTCATTCCTTCACTCAAGCTTATCCTCCCACCATGTACTCACCATATCTTCATGTAAGGACACTCCATCATTGTCATCATTACTCTCTTCATGTAGCATTTTTGACATGTGTTCATGAAATTAAATTTTTTCCCTTCATTTTATGTGTTTGGACGAAAATTAGGGAGAAGGGAAGGAAAATGTGCTTCACAAATCCCTTAATTCCCCTTAATTGATTTATGCCTAAGTCCCTCTAATTCTATAATTCTTGATTTATTCCATTAAGAATATTCAATTTATATATTTTCCTTTATTTTTCTTGATTAATTGAAATTAACTCCAATTAATTGGAAAATAATTAATCTTGGGTTAAATTGGCAAAATTATGATTTTGCTATCACCCTTGTAATTTGATTCCTTTCTTGAATTAATTTACCCATTTCCTTTTGAATATGAATATTTCAAAATTCACAAGATCCAAATTCATAAATATTCATCATTTTATTGAATTTCTCAATAATTACAATATATTTTTTGTGAATATAAAATTTGGAGTGTTACATATAATATAATTGCTATAAATTTATTTTAGTGACGCCCCAATGAAATATTATAATCACCGTAGAAAGAGTTTGTCTCGGTTTCTACAAGAAAAGTTAAAAACAAAAAAGGTAAAATCTTGTTTTTCATGCTGCTATTTATTGTGTTTAGTTCATTTTAGAAAATATATTTTCTTATATTGGTTTTTCTTATTCCTATTTACTTGGACAATTGTTATCACTAGGTGTTCTTTTCCTTATTAAACTCTTATATTGCATGTGAGAATAAATTATAAACTTGGGTTAAGCAACAAATCCACCCTGGAAGTATATGCTTAAGAGTAATATTACTCTAGAAGTTTCAAAATGTAACAATGTTGCCCCCACTTTATTAAAATGTTAATTTTGACTGTTAGTTGACCCAATTAGGCTAAGGTGGCTCTGACACCAAAGATATAATGTGTTATGGCATTAGCAAGAAATGAGAGATGAAGAGAGGAAAGAGGAGAAAGATTTATAGAAAGAAGGTAGCAGAGGAAATTGAATAAGAGAGAATAAAGAAGGAAGAGATAGCAAGGAAAACTGTATCATTCATTATTTAGACAAGACTCTCTTTTTACAATAAGGATTAGACCCTTATTTATAGGCTAAACTGACTTAATGACCAAGCTAAAGCTAAAACTAACTAACTAACTGTTCTAATTCCCTAACTAATGAGTTTGCAACTATAATTAGCATGGCGGCTATATTTTCAATTATTTATTATTTTTACATATGAATATCCCCTTTCCAAAAACATCCTTTCCCTCAAGGATGTGAAACAATATACAAAATTGGACCTAAAAAAACATGATAGAGTGAAATCAAATTGAAAACATATGCTTCGTATGTCTGGAAATACTTCTGCTAGTGTAGAATTCTTTCACTTGATCCTTTCTCGATTTTAAAAGAGCTGGTACGATGGGGCCTACCATGTGCATCACCTTGCTACCTTTTCCCATTTGTTGTAGAACCCCAGTTATTATCCATTGGATATTGTAGAAAACCAGAGCCAAAAAGCAACTTCGTTAATCCTCCTTTGTACCAAAACCGAACCAAGCACCTTGTAGGAGAATATTCTAAATGAAAAGACCAGTAATGAAACAAACTTGTAGGTCCATGAGGAAAACAGTATTGCAAAAATGACCTTGGCCTTAAAACCTAGTCAACTGAATTAGAAAGTATGATACATCAAAATATCTCTGACATTTTGAGAAAATGGGAACCAGCTATAGGTTTGACTTTTCAAACCCACTTCACTCAGCCACATAGATCCTAGGACAAAAGATTGATGCTCAATGTAGTCCATATCTCACCACGCAACCCCATTGCTCGTCTTTGAGATGCAATAACTCTTAGTAACTTTCAATAATTCCCAAATTAGAGAGTTAGCATCGGACAGAGACAACAATAAAGCAAGAGGAGTTGACAGCATGAAAAGAAATATAGACAACAATGAGCGAAGGGAACTCAATGGTGGAAAGAAAACAGAGCCTGCTGGCGAAGCAATTAGAGCAAGCGGCAACGGTGAAGACTTCTCTTGTGATTCACCTTGAAATTTCTCAGGAGAGTCGAAACTTGATAGCCCAGCAATTTTTTACTTTGTTTTCGTTTATTCCTCTATGTCATATTTTTTTAAGATTATTGCTTCTTCATTTGGCCCAATCACGCTCGACATTTACTACCTAGAGCCAAGAATCCCGAGTTAGAAGCCATTCGCACCTGATGTCACGTTGCTATTCTTTGTCGTCGTCCTTGACTTGTTCAGGGTAGACCCAAGACTCAAACTCGATATTCTTGAAAGGTTGGTGGCTTCAACTTGCATTTGCTTATGCCTGTCGGTGGACTTTCCCTAAGAAGGGTTCAACACATCTAGCTTTTTCTTCTCTTCTTCTTGGAAGTTGGTCAAACACCACCCACCACTTCCTTGAACCTTGGAGGCTTTTTGAATAATTGTGGGCTGCTCTAGAATTGATGGCAAAGGAACCCCATCATCTTCTGGATCTTTCAAGACTTTTCTTGCCTTCTCCAATCATCACTGCAGAAATATTTCTTTCGCTTTGAAGATAGAACGAGCCTCATGCATCATGTAAGGGTAAAACAATCAGACCGTGTATGTGATCTTACTCTTTAGCCCTGCCACATATGTCATGAAGAGATATCATTTTGGCAGTTGTAAGTTGCTCGTGGCATCATCAAAGAAGGCAATAAATTCCTTCATGTTGCCTTTTTGCTGAAGCCATATTTGATTTTCATCAGAGTCTTGGAAAGTAAGGGGAGACATGGTTCTTTTTTTTGGGTTTTAAATTTTAATCGTAAAAGAAGTGGATAGGGTGGGAGAGACAACCAAGGAAGGACTGCTCTGATACCACTATTATGGTATTAGCAAGAAATGAGATATGAAGAGAGGGAATAATAGAAAGATTCAAAGAAAGAGGGTAGCAGAGGAGATGGAATTAGAGAGAATAGAGAAGGAAGAAATAGCAAGGAAAACTGTATCATTCATTATTTAGATAAGACTCTCTTTTACAATAGAAATTAGGCCCTTATTCATAGGTTAAATTGACTTAACGACCAAGCTAAGGCTAAAACTAAATAACTAACCCTTCTAACTCCCTAACTAACTGACTTTGCAAATTGCAATTGTAATTAGCCTAACAACTATATTTTCAATTATTTTTTATGTTTACATATCATAATGACACGTATTACTCAACTTATTATCCCATGTTAGCATCGCCCTCCTTCCCTTCCCTGTGCTCATTGAATCTCATCTCTCGGTACCATCGTCTTCTGAACATTCTAGCTGCTCCTTCACCCACTCCCTCCCCTCTCATGATCAAGCCTCCTTCTCCCTCATCGTGAACAGTCGCTTACCCCAACTCACTGCATCCTCCTTCCATGAAGATCTCCACCACTGTATCCCTAAAAATCACATCTTGTTGTGTGGATTACCCAAATTGCAACTCCATTGGCACCTCCGCCATGTGCATGTAGATCTAAGAAATTTTGAGAGGAAGAGGGAGGATATATATGAGATCTAGGTTAAATTTTTGGATTTTCTTCTTCCTCTGACCCACAGATTTCTAGTTTTAAAATGCGTTTTATGTTTTTTGATTCTAGGTCTTGAGATCCATTGTGTGTGCCTGTGTGTGTGTTTTTACCTCTTTTTCTACATGAGAGCCTTTGTTTGGTTTAGCAACCTCAAAAGCACAAGACATGGGAACTATATTCCTCATTCTCATGCCAAGCACAGGATTTAGCAAGCACAGCGAATTCTTGATGCGTAATTGGGAAATCAGCCTACAACCTATTGCTGATGAAACATTTGCAGAGTCATATTTATCATCGTCACTTTCTTCTTCATTTTCATATTGGTTAGAACTTTGTATAATGTCAAAGATATAATTCTTGAGCAGAAGCTTCTTTTCCTCACGAAACGATCTATTGATTTCTCTAGCCTATTCTATCGCCACAGATATTTACTTTCTTGAAGAAGCATATTATGAAACCTCTAAAATCACTACTTTAGCTATGGGTAAGAATCGGTTCATCATGAAGTCGTCTCTAATTTTTTGATCCTTGTGATATGTTCCATACTTGTTCGCTTTTGAATTATCTGATTCTAACCCACTTATCCCGCGTACACTACAGTTCATTAAGACTGATTCTGGAAGCTTGATTTGTTAATGTTACAAACCATCTCATTTTTGCAACAGATGAGTTCAATTTTTAGAGAAGGAAACAGTCACCGGTGTCGGAGGAGTGGTACGGTGGGGTGTCGTGCCGTGGGTTAGGGAAAAGAATGGTGAAAGGGTATTTGAGCATTTTAACATGCTGTAATAAATAATGAGGTGGTAATGAGTTGGATTATTAGGTGCTAAGTGGGAGTGCCACGTGGGGTATTAAGTGAAACAAAAATGGTCAAACTTAATGTTGTTAATGAGAGGGATAATATTACTACGTTTTAAAATTTCTGAGATAACATTGAAATAAAAAAAACTTTTAAGACAACATTACTCATTGACGTATACTTTTGGGACGGATTTGCTACTTAATCCCATAAACTTTTAAGACATAACATAGGTTTTTAAATAGGTTGGAGAGGTTGTAAATCAACTTAGAGGTATAAGGCTTATTTACATGAAAAGAATAAATCGTGTTCAAATAATTTCTAAATTCCTCTTAGCTTGCTGTTCAATTATAAATTAGTTTAAAAGTATTCTATGCATGATTAGAATAGTTTACAATGGGTATGAATCACAAGTGCAAATGATCAAACATTATTGTGTGTATATAAAATTTATCATTATAATTATCTGCTATCCTTATGCACCACATAGACTAGTACCATCCAAAATTGCTAAATAGTACACCTTATTTCTTCTTCTTCTTCTTCTTTTCAATTTTTTTTCGAGAGCATAATATATTATTATTTTATTTCATTGTACAGATTATATTTTGCATACCAAACAAATTATCATATTCGTACCGCCCTTTTATTTATTGGCGTTTCATATTACAACAGTCCAAATTGAGCATATAATGCATGAAATGATGTAAAATGAAAGTGGCTTTATAATTTATGCAGTCATTACGCGTGTGGGATTTTGAGGAGGCAGGTCGGTATACAACGACCGTAAATAACACGTGGTTTTCTAGAGAATTCATACTTTATAATTCATAGATATATTCTCATTTTAGTTTTAGTTCTTCAAATTTTAAATTTAGTTTTAATTCTTCAAAAGATAAAATGTTGAAGTTTTTATTATATTATATAAACTAAAACTTATGATTTAAAATTTGAGAGATCAAAACAAAAAATGAAGCTAAACTTAAGAGACTAAAGTTTGTATTAATCCTAAAAAAAATCTTGACTGAGTTTTCTTATACTATTTTGGTCCTTAATATAAGACATATTTAGAGAGCTGATCTTGTTCCTAAATATAAGACATAATTTTCATATTTATCAATTATTTCTTAATTTACTCTTATTAATGCTCCCTCAATAATAATCAAGGAGAAGAGGCAAGAAGAAAATTAAAGATAACAATTGGAATGTTTTAGAAAGAGCATGTCATGTGAATACTTAGCTATTTTTTTTAATTAAATTAATTATGTAAATATATCTTATATTAAAGATAGATAAAAGAAGTAACATTTTTCGGTTTTGACGCACACACCGATGCAAAGTGGCATTATTACACTGCACTTGTAAACCGGGTTGAACGGAGACGGTGTAAAATAAGATCGGTGATATTTTCATAAATAAATAGTAAGAATGTTGACATTATACACCAGTTTTTACACCAGCAGGTGTAGAAAGTAATTAATTTTTTTTAAAAAACCCCCTTCTAATTACAACAGTTTTCGATTAACCAATATAAATAGCTGAAGAAGCTACAGTGGATCGTTAGTTTTACAAGTTTTGGGAACCAAATGGTGATAAGATCAAATTGCATAACTTTTGCCAAAAAAATTTTTCAACCAATGAAGGTGAGAGTTTTTAATATTTTGTATGTGATGAAAATTAAGTCATTTTTTAAAAACTTAGTGTCATAGGAACCTAAAGGCTTCAAAGCCATTAGATCATTTCAGTAAGGTTGTCAAATTTATATGTTTATCAAACTCGTTATAGGAACCTAAACTCATATGAATTTAAATCATAAACTTGTAAGAATTTAATTCTATCAGTAAATATCTACTGAAAATATATTATTAAATTATAAAAATATAAAAATGATAATGATTTTGTTTAATATATTTTAAAATTGAAATAATTAAAATTAAATTTATCAACATTTATATCTTATCATATTCAATAAAAAAAGTTCTTCGAAGTTCATATTTGAATTAGTAAAAATTTTATCAACATTTATATTTTAAATATAAAAAATAATAACAATTTTTTTTAATCTATTTTAAAATTTAAATAATTAAAATTAAATTTATCAACATTTATATTTTATCATATTTGATAAAAAAAATCCCTATAAAATATATGAAGTCACTAAAAAAAAGTAAAAATGGTAAATGCGGCAAGTGAACTCATGAGTCTTACCAAGCAAGGTAATCAAATCCAGATTGGTTACTGAACCAGTCGGGGTACTGAGTCAAGGGTCAGTGGGTTAGATCAGAGTCAAACTAAAGCTAAACTAAGACCAAATCGGTGAGAGGTTGAAGATTTTAGGCTTATTAATATGAAATTCTAAAGGAAAAAAATTGATGTTTAAAAAAAAATCAGACCAGATCGAGTCACCGAACCGGCCCGCTCTACTACCAATTCGGCGGATTCCAGGCTAGACTGGTTGATCCGGTCCAGGTCTAAGTACATTGTTACCAAGTTTGTAATTAGAATGAGTTTAAAAGCAGCCAGCACGATTGCATAAGTTAAAAACACAAAAAATAATAAATTTGGAGAGTTAACTCGTGAATTTGACGATAATCCATTTTATGTTTCTCATTTTAAAGGGTTTTTTACTGTATTTTTTTTTTCACAAAAAATGTTTTTATGGATATGTTTATTTTTATTTTATTATATGCAACATCTGAACAAAGTGGCCGACAGAGGGGGGCAAGTGGACAAGGCATAGAACTGGCAAAGTTGAAATAGAAGACCTTTTCGTTTTATAAAGCCCACTAATCCCAAACACTTTCAAACGAACTTTTTTCGTAATTCCTATTTATTCTCTCCACCCTCTTCCGTCGTGACCACATTGACGATTAGAACTGATGATATGAGTTTAGACTCTGAGCTGAGGTTGGCCAACTAGAAAAAATGAGTTGTTTGGGTTTTGTAAAATTAGAAATGTTTGGGAGCGGTTTTTTTAGGCTCAAATCTATATGATCTTAATCTAGAGCAGTTTGGATCATTGAGTTGGTGAGTTGGCCTATATTTCTTTCTTTTCTTTTTTTTTTAATGTAACCCAAGATCCAACTCATAAATCGAGAAGCCCTTTTCCACAAATAGAAACAAAATTCCTCTTACGTACTTACCTCGTAAATCATAAAAGTTATTTTCCAAAAACGAATCCAAACATACTAAAAGTCCCAAGCCGAAAGATCCAGAGTCTCAAAATCAATTTCCTACCCTAGCCTAGTGTCACTCTACTCCTCATTGTCGTTTATCTCCTAATTATATTTACTCATTTATCTTATTATCATTTACTCATTTATTTAAAATTAGCATAATATTATCTTTTACTTTGTTTTATTATATGTGGCAGTGGTTGATTTACCTGTGGAAAAGCAAAGTGGCCAAGCTCAAGAAAATTTTACAGCTTCACATCATGCTTCAAATTCGAACACCATTAATATTAACTAATTATTGATTCTTTTTAAGTTCTACTGATGACTTTTGGATTTATATTTATTTTGTCATATGTGAACTTGTGATAAATATT
The DNA here is from genome assembly GCA_963855925.1 of Inga laurina. Classification (NCBI taxonomy): domain Eukaryota; kingdom Viridiplantae; phylum Streptophyta; class Magnoliopsida; order Fabales; family Fabaceae; genus Inga; species Inga laurina. Next base: position 46,654,758 of record OY979701.1, on the reverse strand, counting down.
TAATTTATAATGAATTTTATGTTTTTGTATGATTTAGGTTTGTAGAAAAAAAAATTTTAGTATAATGTTTTAAAAAAATTAAAAAAATAATAATAATATGGGTTGAGCAGACTAACCCGCCAATCCATCAATTATGAATTGGATTAGTTAAATACCGGTTTATATTGATACGATTTTTTTATATTCAAACTTGATCCCAACTTATAATAGATTAACCCCAACCGATGGGCGATGGGCCGACCATACCACCGCCTCTATTTACAACCACATGTGGGATTGTCCATGAAAGGGACATTATACTCAATCAGATAAATATTTACTCAAAAAAACAAAATTACGAAATTATGAACGACATCATGAATAGGTCGCCTTCTTCATACTATATATATATATATATATATATACGAGGCCTATGGTACTTTATCATATACTTGCGGTATTATAAAGGTTAAAGAATATATTTGATTCTTTAATTTTGTATTAAGAATTAATTCTTAAATATATAAAATGTATTTTTAAGTCCTTTAATCTTAACATCATTAATTTCATAACAAAAAATGCTGACTCAACAAATATAAATAGTGATTATGCAATTAACTGTTGAAAAATCATATTTCAGTTTTAATAATTTAATAAATATGTTTATATTATAAGAATATAATATAACTAAAATTTTAAAAAAAAATTAAAGGATTAAAATTGAATATCGATTTGTCAATATTTAATTGCAGCATCACTATTTATATTTGTTAGGTTAAAGTATACTTTTAATCTTTTAAATTTTATATAAGGTACATTTTTTATCCCTTAATTTTATTGAGTATATTTTTTACTTTAAATTTCTAATAACGTTAATGTTCTTAATGGAAAACGTTGAAGCAGCAAATTTAAGTGATAATTGTGTAACTGGAAAAGTATATTTAAGTTTTAATTCTTTAATATAATATATTTAGATTATTAAATTAAAATAAACCAACAAATCAGTGTAAATGAAATCGAGGTTTTACTATTTAAATTATTAAACTAACTTTTTTTAATACAATCAAGGTTTTAATATTGATAGCTTCATTAGGGTTTTAGATATTTCTCAATTTACACATATTTTAAATTTAATATTAATAGCATTTAATTACACAGTCATCATTTAAGTTTACACAATTATCATTTGAGTTTGTTGCGTCAGTATGTTCCGTTAGCAACATTAATGATGTTAGAATTATAGGGCCAAAAATATACATTTTAAATTTAAGAGACCAAAAAAGTATATCATCTAAATTTAAAGGACTAAAAATATACTTTAGCCTATTTGTTAAGTCAACATTTTCTATTAATGAGATCAACGATGTTAAGATTCAAAGGATCGAAGATGAGGGGATTAAACTAAAACTTAAGGTGAATTTTGAGGACTAAATGTATACTATAGCCTATAATAAAAGAAAACATTTTAATCACGCAGATATTTATATCCTTAATCCTTCAATAGATATTTACCAAGTTGGTAACCCCACGCACACTCTTGCTATTACAAACCATATAAAGATCTTAATGGAATTGTTTGCTTCTGATTGTTTGAATTCGGAGTTTCATATATTCTGACAATATGCTTTGGTCAACTTGAAAACTTTATAAGTATAACAATTTTCGGGATAACTTCATATTCTTCTAGCATTTTAAATTATTATGTGGGATTCACATATAATTTCACACTATAATTTTAAAAATATTTTTAACGTATTATTTTTGTCGTATTTTAAGTTGATAGGCGTAATTGTTTTCTAAACCCTACATAGCAGAAATTAAGATGCCTTCATTTAGGATTAACTTTTTGAGAATAGCTTCTGAAAAATAAATTTTGAGCAAAATAGATTATGAAAAAAAAATATTTTTGATAAGATGAAAGTGTTTGGATATTATGATTAGAATAACTTTTTTTCATGTTGATGGACCCACATAATGAGAAAGGACCAATAAAATATAGAGAGGATGGGGCCCACATAAAGAAAAAAGGACCAATGAAAAGGGGTGGGGCTCACACAAGAGAAAAAGAAAAAAAAAAATTAGATTTTTCCAAAACCCAAGTTTTAATTTCACATCCGAACACACTGTTAACCTATCTACCTTAGTACTCGTTTTTATATAATATTCATAAAAGTTTTCAAAGAATCTCTTTTATTTTTTTGAATTACAATGACAAGAGAAACGGTCTCTTGAGAGTCTCGACGTACTCAAACAAAAATCAACCTAAAAACAGGCAGTAGAGAAAAGCCAAATCTTAGCTTAAATCTGCTAACATTTGGATCAAACAAAAACCTGGAGGATAATGTAATAAGGATAGGTCATTGTTTGAATCTAGAGCCGCTTTTGCCAAAAGATCTGCACATGCAATAACTTCTCTGTGCGAGTGATGGATCTCCAAATCCCAATTTCGGTAGATTAGATCCCTAATTTCCTCTAATTCATTGTGTAGAGGATGATGGGGCCCACCTGCCTGAAAAAGTAAATGGAGTGCTTCGGTGGAGTCAGTGTACAGCCTCACCTTCGTGAAATTCATGGACTTGCAAACTTGTAAACCGATCAAAATAGCCTGGAGTTCTGAAGTTGTTGACCCGAGGGAGAAACCCGAGTGCTTTTGAAAACCACATATCCAGGCACCTGAACTGTCGCGAACAACTCCTCCAATAGCCGAATGTCGATGCTCGTCAACAGCCGCATCCATGTCAACCCGTACGTATCCATTTGGTGGTGCGATCCACTTATCAGAGTCTCTATCTGAAACTCTTAGTATCTTGTGTCTGAAACGTCCATCTTCAATGCCTTCGTGAAGGAAATGCAATCCTCTGTGTAGTAGTTGCTGTGGCTGATCGCAAGATCCTTCGAAAGCTCTTCTGCATCTATTTTTCCATATAAGCTAGCACAAAGAACCAAAGACCCTTAGCTAGGGCCATTGTGCTACTCTGCCGCGTCCAGGGGAGTGTTGCATGTTCCATTTGATCCAGACCTGCAGATTACCAGAGAAAAAAATAGAGTGATATATTGGGTTAGTACAAGAAAGCCACACACTACTAGCAAGCTCACAATCTCTCAAGGAATGAATAGGTGTTTCCTCACAGTTACACTCAAAAGGGCACTCGGTGTTTATCCTCACATCTCTCTTTGCTCAAATCGAATTTGTCGG